>JAHLJT010009419.1:174656776-174699845 GCA_031308135.1 Acheta domesticus
GGCTGAACGGCCGCAAGCGTTGTTCGCGGACAGACGGATGGGCAGACAGACGTTTTGCCGTCATTCGATTTCATAGTCATAGACTCACAAAACATAGATGCAAAAATAGACTCTACACCTCGTGTTATAGGATTTGTTTCTAAATTTAGCAATTGGATCTATCCATTTTTTCGTTACTACTCCTGTGATAAGAGTTTCTTTTCGGAAATTGGCCGTTTTTCCGCACAGCATTACATAACTTTCTCTCTAATTTGTAACCGGTAGCGAGAAAGTAAAAATGTGTTGTAATGTGCGAAACAGAACCTGGAAAATTGATAATCTCAAACCTGGAAAACCGGGAAAAAACCTTGAATTTCAAAAAGCCAGATTGCTGTACTTCAAGAATATTATAGAAGAGGAAAACTTCAGAAAACGGCTTTTTGACAATTTTGGAGCCGATTAAGAGAAAATGGCATTTAAGCTCTTCTGTAGGTACGAAATTTGAAGCTCTTTTTCACAGAAATATTTTGAATTTTCGAAAAAGTTTAGTGGAAGTCATTTGAAGCACTTCCGCACTGCAATGCAGTAATGTGTACTAATCGCTGGAAATGTACAAATTAATGGCGCGAAAGATTTTGAAAAAAAAACATTTGTGTAATTTTTGATAAACAAGAAAAGAATACAGCAAAATGAATTTTGTCATCTCAAAGAATGCAATTCGCATTATCCATACGAAAAGTTGGAAAAAAAATTGAAGCAGTTTTTGAGAAAATGGAGTTTGAGCATTTCTAAAAATGCGGAATTGTGCGCTCATTTATACAGGAAACTTTGGAGCTTCCGGGAAACATGTACATGTACTCGGAAATGCAATAATGTGAAGAAATCGCCGCTAATGTAAATACAGTAAACCCTCGTTTGCTTGAACTCGCTTAACACGAATTTCGCCGTAACACGAACAAAACTTCAGTCCCGGCAAGGGATTACGGTAATACGGATATTTATAATACTCGGATAATACGAACTCCGATAATTTTGATCCCTTGGAATTCGTGTTAATGGGGGTTTACTATTAACGACGTGAGAAGCTAGTCACGAAAATTACATGTTTGTAATTTTATGAAAAAACAAAAGAATAGAGCAACATGACATTAAAGTCATCCAATACCTTCTCGATAGAAGACCTAACATCTGAGCTCAAGGAGTTTGCTGACGTCACTACGTAGGGGCCGAAATGAGGCCGAACAGGTTCAGGATCAGACTGATTTAGGTGTTATTCGATTTATTTATTTGCCTATCTCACGTTTAAATGACAAACGAAGTATGATTCTGGTAAAGCATATTATTGGTAAACAACTGAATTGTTAGGGTAAGAAGGAACACTGGTTCAAAAGTGCTGTGTTCCATTTTGTAATAATACAACACCAAAAAGGACCCAAGAATGCACATGTATTCGTTTGCCCATAAGATCCTGAATTAAGGAAGAGATACCTACGTGCTATTCTACCAAAGGATTATGTAGTAACTGAAAATTCAAAGGTAAGTTCGCGTATTTTAGTTATTAACATTATGGAGCAAAAATTGTTATATCTAAACAGCGTACATAACCACTAACCTACTATCATAATTTTTCATAGATTATAATTATAAGTCTTTATGTTTTTTACTAATATTCAATATTTCTTTCTAGGCTTGTCACAAACATTTCAAATAACGTGATATCCTCTGGGAAATCAGTGCTGTGAACGAAACAATAGTGAAAGTAGTGAACACTCAGGCGCGGATCCAAGGGGGGGTCATGACCCCCCCCAAATGATGAACCGTCACAATTTTGTGAGAAACTCTAAGATATCTAAACAACTCTGAGAAACTGATAACCTTTCCAGTGTCCTTTCAGAATCGGGAGTGTCAGAGACATTTTTGAGACATTTTCAGACAATTCTAGAAATTTCTTAAAATTTAGAAGTGCTGAAGTATAGAAATTGGAATTTAATTTGTATAAAAACATATATGTATTCAAAATCACTTTAAAATCTTTTAAGTACAAAGAAATATATCTAAATAAGTAACACATCTAAAGTCGGAATCAAATACACTGCGTGTTACTAGTGTTGCCAACCTAATTTGAATATTTGTCTCTAATTGAACCAGAGAATTTGGGGCAAAATGGACGTCAACACAAGGTCTCATCTTAAACGTCACAACTGTTGTTCAAAGGGAATAGAACTAGCTAAACTTAGTAATAATAATGGTCTGTATGGAAAATTTTCAACAATCTTGCTTTCAGGTGTTTGAATTCAGTTTCGATGATACAATCCAATTCAATATCGAAAATCCTATCGAACTCAATGTTTATTTAACCTAAAATGCTTAATGTAATCAGTAACTGCGAACCTAATTTGGTCATTGAAGTTTGATGCCGGTTCTAGTTTTGTGAGAACGTAAGAAACCGCTTTCAGCACAAGTTAAGGCTATCAATAGGGGTTAGTTTTAAAGATTTGTCGAAAAGAATTAGAGTTAGAGAATTTTAGTTTGGCTGATGAGCGAGGATAGTGTCTGACGCCTAAAATACAGTGGCGAAACTAGCTAGAGTCATGCAGTTGGGTATTCTGAAAATCTAATCTTACATTTTTTGTAAATTAGCTCCATTCATCGTTTTTTATTCAACAAAATCGTCGATAATTTGTTCTTTAAAGCTTTCGTTTCTGCACAGTTAATTTCCCACGAAATTTCTCACGAATGTCTTAACTCTTTAATGAAATCATATTCCATCACATAATGCTGTACTATATAAAGGAACAGTTAGACTCAGTTGTATCAACAGAACCTTCTCTTGATATTTTTTTCTAAACCAATTTGTCTAACAAATACTACTACAGATACAAAACAACTGCAGGTATTTTGTAATTTTCCTGGGTGTCCGAAATATTGTTCATCAAAGGAAAATGTTCCAGAAACTAAGGAGAAAAGGAAAGAATCTGATGTGTGGAAGCATGTTATTGAAGAAAGCTCGCAGAGTCATTCGTCTTATTTAGAAAATGTTTTTCCTGAATCTTTTGAACTAAAGATAAAGATAAATTGTCTTTACTAACGGATGGTGCACATTTATAGATCATGAATCATCAATAATTTTTGAATTCTTGGGTGTGTCTATTCAATCACATTTTTTCTCTACTTTTTTGGAAATAGTTCTCATGAAAATGAACAAAAGGAACATGATTTCCCTTGTGAAATATTTTCACGATGGCTCTCGTTTCCTAAATGTTGTACATTCGAAAATGAAATGGAAATTATCTCGATTCGTGTGTGATATTTGACTGACGAGTCACTTACCCAGAGACTTAACTTGTATCAGGTTTAAGATGTTCAAATAATTACTCAACATTGTGTTAGATCTTTAATAATTGAATTTACTATTTAAACAGTTTATTACTCATATGTAGCTGTCACAGGTAGAAACTGTGAAGTCACAGGTAGCCCGGGTAAACCGCGAAAGCTTATGAGGTACCGACTATCGGTACGAATGATACTTAACATTTACTTCGATTGTGTCATGAATATATTTTGCTATTATTCTATGACATACAGTGTAAAGAATCCATTTACTTAAACCCTAGTAAATGATTTCAAGTTGCCGAGTGCGTGCGCGGGAGTTGGAGTCTGGCCTTTGCCGGCCCCTAGCTGATGACGTCACTACAGAGTTGTGAGGCCTGGTATCTAGGTGGTACTAAGTCATCTCGTGGAATTCATTTAGCATTGTCCCTATTGAAAGTTTAAAGAAAAAAATTGGAGCCATTTGTTAGAAAATCTTGTTTTTGTTATTTTTACTTTCTCGCCTTACGAATAAGAAGAGAAAGTTATGTTATCGTGCGCTGGAAAACTGCGAATTTTCCCCAGAAAAACTCTTATAGCTGGGGTCAGGTAACGAAAATGTGAAGAAATCTTGTTACTATAGTAAAATTTGTTTAAACCGGAATCGATCGGGACACAAAAAATCCGGTTTAGGGAAATTTCCGTTTTATGCAAGGTTGTCCATTTTATGACACATCTTATATTGACGTTTCTGCCTTGAAAGTAGTAAATTACATGGCTTTATTATAATTATCAAAATACATTAACATATAAGGTATTTATGGAAGAAATTTGTTTGTATGTACAATTTCCAAGCTAATTGTAATTGCAGACGGCTTTGCGTCACCTTGAGTATGCCTTGAAATATATTCTTTTGTCATACAAACTTGTTTTGTATGTATTACGAAAAAATGCATGTTCTCATTAGAAAAATAATTCGAGCGTCGTTACTCATCAATAGTTATTTCTAACAGGTTATGGGCCCAGTACGTGCGATTCGCATTGATAAGATTTTTTAAACGTAAAGAAAAGGATAATATTAAAAAATTGTCATTAAACGTAAAAGTCTGTCAATAAGCGAACACGAAAATGGCGCAAGCAACACGACTCGAAATGTTATCACGTGATAACTATGATACGTGGGCTATACAAGCGGAAGCTTTATTAATAAAAAATGAGGCATGGGGATATATTTCTGGAGAAATTCCCGAACCTTCAGAACCGACAGGCAATGCCGCCGAGCTAGAAGCTGGACGCACCTTGAAAGCGGCTTGGATAAAAGCCGACCGCAAGACAACGGCGGATTTGATTTTGTCAATCAATCCTTCAGAATTAAAGCAAGTCAGAACTTGTGAGACATCCCGTGAGGTATGGCTTAAATTGGAGTCCATATTCGCATCAAAGGGACTCGCGCGAAAAGCGACATTACTGAAACGCCTGACGCAACACAAAATGAAAGATGGCGACGATTTAAAGGAATATCTAGCTAGATTCTTGGATGCAGTTGACAAATTGCAGGCAATGAATGTGGACATCAACGGAGACTTGTTGGCCATCATGCTGCTGTACAGCCTTCCTGAAAGCTACGACAACTTTTGATGTGCTACAGAATCTCGTGATGATCTGCCGGACGCTGAGACGCTCAAGGTTAAGATTTTGGAAGAGCACAACGCTCGAAAACTGAAGAACACAGGATATCGCCCCACACCATCACACCCGGCTGGCGGAAAGTGAGATGGGATACCACAAACCGCTCGTCGTGGCGCTTTCCACTCCGCCTTCAGACACGGACCCAGTGGTCGCCGCCATTAAGACAGAAGCGGGATTCATCGCCGATGATGACCCACTGCAAGTCTGCATGGCCCCCGGTCCGTCGTTCCCGACACCAGGCATGCCTCTAGCGACGTTGCTGGAGTGTGAGGGGCAGGCGTCGTAACGGTCAGCGTACTGCGAGCCCGTCGTTGTACAACCGCCTGCTAGTGGTACTGGCACTTACAGGATGTGACAGTGCAGGCTGCACAGCCCCCTGAAGCACCTATCGTTGCCGCTGGATCTGGTCGCCCGTGGCGGACCATCCGTCGGTCCTCCCTCCTCGTGGTGGGTAGCGGACGTCCTGCATGTCGAGAGTGCGTGCCTTCCTCAATCCATTGCCGTCAACAGCAGGCGATGGTGGAGTCCTTACGACCGGTGTAGCGCGCAATACGGCGACAGGACCAACCAGCCTTCCGCACACCCATGGTGCGGCCCCTCTCGAAAGCTTCTATCTGGCTGTCGAACGCGTCACCTAGGCGTAGTGTACGTGCAGGTAACGCTCTGGCGACGTTACCCAATATCGCAATGGCCGGCGCGGCCGGTTGAGACCCTCTTTTCTCGGCCGGTGAGCGCGACGTCCCTTACTCCCGACCCCCCAGTGCGCGGCCGACCGTGAAAACTAAATCATTGGCTTAGTGAATGGTGTGCAAAATACCCACCAAGTTTGCAGCGGATCAGTAGGGTCCTTCGGGGTGCAGCTTTTCTTATGACGATGAGTGCATATAAGTGTATTTTACTCTATTCTTACATGAAATTTAAAGAAAAAAATTCGAGCCGCTTTTCAGAAAATTTTGAAAATTTCGGGGGGAGGGCTTCATGTTATGAAATTTTGAAGAAAGTTTTTCAAAATCGCAGCGCCTCGAGTGGAACCAGATTGACCGGGGAATATCTAGTTTGGAAGAAATCGTACGTATGGTTTAGACTCTAGTGTTGTTCACAAACTGACGGACGGTTAAAAAAAACTTTTTCGGTATCAAGGGACCCCAAAACGTGTATTTCCGTAGAAATCTCGAAATCGATTTTCCGCAGTATTACGTAACTTCCTGTGTAAATTAATAGGTTCCTGTCAGGATTAAAGGCTAACTTTTATTAAGAATATGGTAGTTGCCCCCTCCCCCTACTTGCAAGGTCCATTTCCATAAGACGTTAAGAAGTGAAGAAATGCCATTCAGCACTCACACTGAAGACATCTTCGTGGAAGCATAAATTCGCATTGTTTTGTAATACTAGGCACTGACCCCACACGAAAAATATGTTAACACTGTCATAATCGTTGAGTTTACACTGGAAAGGGTGCAATGAACTCGTGTCGTCTTTCAGCCATCCAGAAAAATATTTTTGCGGCGGGGGGGGGGGTATTTTTAAAATCTTCACTTTCTCTGAAGTGTAGCACAAAAGGATGCAGAGTAGCTAAAACATTAATTCAAAGCAGTGGTGCATGTTTATTCATCATCGTCACTGCCCGATATATTTGCGACATTAACAAGTATGGTTGATTCTCCCTTTCTTGAAAAAACTTTACTCGACTCATCACGAGAAGGAATTTTGAAAACCAGTTTTTCTAAAACACATAACTTTGTCTGCAAAGTCAATTTTCAAGTTCTCAAGAATGCTAGTTGTAACAATCTAAACGCATACGTCTTTTGTAATTATACATTTTCATATTAATAAAATGCAAATAACAATATTGATATTATTGTAAGGCTTTTTGTTACTACATAGAACAACGCACATGTTTCGAGGATACCTCCGTTTACACAACTGACTCAGTCAGGGGCGTAGCGTCCATGGATGCGAATGATGTGTTACATACCCTGACAATATCAGCTATTTTATTTTAAAATGATTGTAAATTGTCAATTTGTTGTTTTTGCTTTTTCTACTACAAAATATTTCATTATATTTCAAACATTGCGCCGTTGAGAATACGATTCTTCACAAGGCTGAACGAATCATTCTGAAATGCCGCCTAGCCTCATAGAGGAGAGATAGGCCTCATTCACAATGCAAACTTAACCGTAACGTAAGGCCGTAAACTTGGCCGCAAAATTTACACGTAAAAACAAGCATTTACAATGACGAACGTAAGTTTCGCCTGAACCAATCAGAATTCAATGTACTGAAACTTGATCGATTCGTCTCTAACATGGTGAAAAGGTCTTTCCACCATGGTTTCTAGCTTTTTCTTCGAAATTCTTATCGATTTGTCTTTATATATATGCGAGTAGATGTTGTAGTAGTGCTCACATTTCCTTCATCTTATAAGCAAGGATTCTCATGAACCAAATTCATGAGTAATTCGTCGGACATAATTAGTTTATTCGCCATCTCAGGTTAAAGTCACAATAAAAATTGTCTAAGTTCTTACATTGAATTCACAACACGCATCAAAAGCATTCGTAAACTAGTTCTCTACATTACAATAACAATGACATAACCACAAACTACCTGAACACAATCTGAAATTGAGCTTCCATGCTGCTCTCTGATTGGTCTTCGGTAGAAACTCTTAAGTTTACGGTCTTACGTCTACGGTTACGTCAAGGCATTGTGAATGGTCTCGCTTAATAACACATTTCTAGGTTTGGCGGCTACGTTACGTTTACGTTTAAGTTTGCATTGTGAATGAGGCCTAATACAACTAGAGTGCGCGTGAGCCTACTGCGCAGGTTTCAACACGAGGTGGTCGT
Organism: Acheta domesticus; assembly: GCA_031308135.1. Lineage (NCBI taxonomy): Eukaryota > Metazoa > Arthropoda > Insecta > Orthoptera > Gryllidae > Acheta > Acheta domesticus. Next base: position 174,664,606 of record JAHLJT010009419.1, read on the forward strand.
AAGTCACGTGACTTTGGGACAGAGGCAGCTCGTGCTGTACGGTGTTGTATGTAGCTTTTCGTGCTGTTTGCTGTTTGTGGTGCTACAGCGTAATTATTTTGGGACGTTGTGGATATTTGTTCACTGCTTACGATCCAAAGTTCTTTTTTCTTTTCAAGAAGTGCAATAACAATTTAACTTTGCAAATTGTGTTCCACAGGATGAAACAACTGTGTTAAATGTCAGTTCACGCCAGTATGTAAGTGTGCCACAAGTAAATGATCCTGAACTGGGCAGTGAGGTACACTTGTGTCTCGGGAGAGCAAAGTGAGGAGCCACGAATGTCCACGAAGACACCCGAGCGGAGTCGAGCGATCGGAGAGCTTGAGCTTGCGCCACTTATGTTGCTCTGTGCCTTCTGTTCTCTCGAGACAAGCTATTTATATTAAATTAGCCCAATTAGCAAATAAATCAATGTATCTTACTGAGATTTTAATTAACTGTTTATTTTAAGTGTTTAAATAATTATATGTTTTACTTGCAAAATATATTTATTAGTATCCGAGAAATTTTTTACTTTTGGTAAGTTTATTGTCTATCACTCCAAAATAAATTAAAAATAACCAACCAGTTTTTAATTCTAAAAGTAATGACTTAAGACAAAAATACTACGATAATTATATTAATCTACAATCTCTTAACAAGTTCCTACATTATTACTTTAATGGACTGAAAATTGTGGAAGTTGGAACTTTTTAGATATAGGATAATGTAAGGAAAATCAATTATCAGGAATGTGAAAAAGAAAATTTAAGATAGTGCATTTACAGTTTATTAATAAAATTTTTCTTTAAAATTGCCCAGAAGCATACATTGCATCTTCAACATCTTTTTTCTTTACTTCTTTTATTGACTTGACAAACCTTTTCTTCTTTGATTGACTTAGCTTTTTTAAGCACTTTTAAAGTCTGGTTGCAATGCCATTTCACTTTTGTGGAGACGTTTGTCTCTGATATGTTTATTTTCTTAGGAGATGTCACTTTGATTCCTGAAGCATGCTCTTTGACTCTTTCACTGGCCTCACATCCCATATTGAACTGGGACACTGCTGATGTCAGCAATTTCAATATTTTTTCTGGAAAGAAATGTTTCTTTGGGGCACTTGCTCCAAACAAAACTATGCAAACTTTCATGTGCATTCTGTGTTTTCCCATACACACATTCCAGTAATTCATTTTTTGCAAGCCTCTGATACATAGGAATTATTTTACAAATAACACTGGGAGACTACAGTTTATGTTGTATTTGCCATGTTTTGAAATTTCATTCCCATGAGCTCGATTATAGAAGCACCATGAATTTTCTTCTTTAGGGCATTTAAAATGCAATGGCTTCAAGTCTGTTGGCATTGCATGGTATAAGGTGGCAAGTATTGCAGACTTCATCTTCTGCACATCTGGAATATTCTTCTGGATGGCATTGCGATAATTTGCTAAGACAAATAATTATGTCATCCTTTAAATTGACTTGCTTTTTACCAAGTGTAACACCCTTCACTTTCTATTCTTGGATTATTTTTGTAAGCCTGTTTTAAATCTTTACATCACATGTTTTATACATTCTTCTTTTCTAATAATAAAGTTGTCTCCATAAATGTTTAGTTTCAGATGGTGATTGAAAGTCTTTGCATCATCATCCGACAGTATTGTTGTATAACTAAAATGATGAGACAGGACCCTCGTCCACAATACCTCACTTGCAGCTACATCCATTGCATTTGAAGATCCATTAAAAATTACTAATTATGAATTTCTTTCCATTTTTTATACTCACAGCTTTTTGTCTCATAATTTGCTCTTGTTCTTTTCACAAGTGCCACAGTATTTTGACAAAACATGAAAATCAGCCACAAAACCAGTCAAGATATCCATTTCATAACGAGTCAACAATTCCCATTTCATAACGAGATGTAAGGTCCGATTAAATTAAGGTGATTGACAGTTCTGTGTGACGTCAGGACGCCTTTCCCGTTTCCATGGCAGCTGCCAACCAGAGAGACAAAACGTGACGTGTCAGGTCGCTCAGTTGCCTCTGCCGAACACGGGGAACATTTGAGCTTCGCAAGCGACTTCCCTGCCGCCGCGCCGCCCTCGTTTCTGCCTGTGCTGCGCGCGCAATGTGTACTGTGTTGTGATGAGTTGCGTTGAGGTTAGGCTTTTGTCGTATTTTTTGAAGTGTTTGTTTTCGTGTCCCGGTAACACGTGCTCAGTGGTTTGCGACCTGGCAACGTCGCTCCCCTCCACTCACAAATGTCAATCACCTTCTTAATTTAATCGAACCTTAGTGCCTCGTTTATGCCATGTTCCATCCAAGGTCCATATACAAGGGTCTGTCAACGCGCATGCACGAATTCGCGCGTGACGTCACGCGCCCCTCGACGAAGTAGCGCGCTGTGCGCACGACCGTGAAATAAAAACTAAAATTCAAACATACTGCACGGCACAAAATTCACGCATATTATGAATAAATAGAGTATTATTCTTAGATCCTGACAGTATGCAGTCTTTGCTTATTGTTATATTAAAATTTGTAACCCTCAGCAATTCAGATATTAAAAAAAGAGGTTTACCTCTTGAGGAGTCACTAAAAATTGTTGGAGACATTAAATTTCATTGAAATCAGTGTTTGGAGATGTGCTAATGTGGCTAGTGTACCTGCTAAGGAGAAATTAAATAGTCTAATTCAAATCCTGATGTTTAATTCAAATGTTTCCAAGATGTAAATAAAAGAGAAAAATTAGAAAATGCACTATTTGACTTTACACTGGCTCAGATTTCGTCTTTGAAATGTGCTCCATTACAACTTTTAACTTAGAAAGCATTTTCTGCATTTAAAATCTTTTGTTTCCAACTAAAGGATGGATTTGACAGAGTAAAATTTTGAAAAATTATTAATTGTTCTTGTTACAAAAAGCAATAAAACTACTAAACTGAAATTTCATTGTGCATGTTTTGTCAATTTTTACCCTGCATCATGCATGTTTGGGTACATAATAGTGCATGTGTGCATAAAGCTCTTGATAATGCTGGAAAATCCTGTCTATAGTTAACACATTCACCTCTACATAAATTTCAATGAGTCATACAACAGGGCAATGGCACTTTTTTGACTTGTCTTAAAATGTGTAACACTTTGAACTAATACTTTTTAATGTTATTGCTGAAGAAATATCTTCAATGCTCCAATGCATCACTTTGTTTGGATTTAAGAGCCTCATAACTTGACCAGGTGTAAATTGAGAGTTTAATATACTATCATACATATCAACTTTTTGTTTTAGATGCAATATTTCTTCTTTCAAACTTTTCATTTCTTCTTTTAATATCACAATCTCATGTGATTGTCTACAACACTGAACACATTCTCCAGCAGTAGCACCTTCAAAAGTAGAAACAATTTCATCCTCAATCTCATTATCTTCCTCCATAAATTCTTCATTTACATTTTGACTAAAAATTGAAACATTACAATCATTAGCAAACTACAGTTGTAATAAACCATAACCTTAACAAACTACTACAGTGTTCTATGGTACTGAACATTTAATGTTGAATAAATAACAACAAATATTTGTTTGTACCTAGTTGTTTTCTGTTGACGTTTGAGTGTTTCTAGTAGTTCGATCCGTTAACTTTTTTGCTGACGTCTTAGGGAGGTTTACTGAGGGAAGTGCATCTTTTCTAAGCAATAGTTTGCTCCCCTTAACTTTATGCTGCATCAGATTTTCGTAGTCGGTATTCACGAAATGTAGAGAGCATATTGCCGCTGTAAATACAAAATAAAATAACAGAGGTGGCCAACCATTTTTTACACAGACGTTCTTCATGTTACATACAAATAATGATGTTAATAGACTTCGTTGGTGATAAAACTAACCTGTTTTCAAATTCATCTTGTCTCCTCGGCGGCATAGATGTTGCCATTTCCTTTGAATTACTTTATCAGAAGGAAACCTGAAGAGATGAATTTTAGATTCCTTCTTTATGTTGGAACGCTCAGAATGGCTGTTACAGCCAAAAACCTAACAGTAAACCATTATTTCTTCTTACACACTTCACTTTATCCACCATTACAAGTCGCAGTCAAGACGGGGAGTGCGGGGCGTGTGACGTCAGATGCGCAGAACGGACACATTTAGGATCGCAACTTGACAGACCCTTGTATATGGACCTTGGTTCCATCATACAATACTAATAAATTTATAACTTCATCACTTACTGAATCTAGAACATCTATGTAAGTTTCATGTATGGCTGCATATGAAAGCCTCAAAATTTCCTCTTATTTTTGCATTATTTTAAATAACAGAGAGAACATGAGAATTGTAAATTGAAACATTAATTCATGGTAAACCAATTACCATTGAAACTGCTCTATTGCTGAATGGCCCCTACCTATTTGCAAAGAAGCATCCACAATTTTCCTATTCACTTCATGTGGTGGCCTACTACAAGATGATGTTACTGATACACGATGGCTATTTGAAATTGTATTTAAAAATTGTTCACAATTATTACACTTGTTCACTAACTGAAAAGCAAATTACATTGATTGTTGTATTTCAATGCATACATTTGAGGATCCACAGACAGCACTCACACGTATCCTTTCAGTAAATGTTCCCAAACACACTTGTGAAGTAACATGCAAGTGCAATTCTCTTCTTCGGATATTTCACTGTTCAGCAGGAAAAACATCAGTGAACTTGGAAAGAATATTCGCACTGGCTGTTGGCTTGACCGGTGAGATTTTGGCAGAAAATGAACAATGCTTGACATCTGATACTAAAAAAGTTTCTACTTCCTCAGCTCTGGCATTTGTGACTGTAATCTCCTGCCGTTTCTTCTTTACAAAAGCTGCATTTTTATTACCACTGCACTCTTTTACACCGAAATAATTCTAACCTGAACTAGCCGACGGAAAATAAATTGAGAATATTAAAAAACACCTACCAAATAACTATGTTATAGAAAAGTTAAAATAAAGAAACTAATGTGAATAATAGTTTGGAATTCTTCGTTTAAAACGAAAGTTCGTTACAAATCTTGTTAATGGCGTTAACGACCACTTAACATTAGAAACATTAAATTTCTGACAGATTTCGAATTAAGGATTTGCGCTATGGAAGTCCGTCGGCTCACGCATGGACTCGCTCGACTCCGCTCGGGTGTCTTCGTGTACGTTCGTGTCTCCTCATTTTGCTCTCCCGAGACACAAGTGTGAGGTACCAACTGACCATATGTACTTGCCATCAGTACACAATCTTGAAACTAGATTCTCTCCCTATGTTGTGGACATTGTAACTTATATTGGAGGATTTTTAGTTACAAAGTTACAAAAGTCTCTTGCTTATGTGGACTGTAAGCTAGTTCTTTGCCGGACTGATACTGATGAAGGATCTTATTCCTTCATTCAGAGGAAAGATGATTATGGACAGAAATACCCTTCTGCAGATGTTATTAAAATCTGCAAAAGAGCAGAGGTAGAAGTAAGAATACTTCAGGGGAGAGGTGACATTTTTAAAAAGGCAGCATGTAGTACAATTGTAAATAGATGTCTGAGAGAATTTGTGAATGGTTCTGTTTTTAGTAATTTAACATATCATATCATTGGTCAAGAGGCCATACTGAATCACAGGATGTATTTAATAAAGGCAATATTGTTTAATATATTGACATAAGATTAAAAATGTAGGAAGAGAGCACATCCAAATTTACCAAAAAAATAGTATTTGATCAGTTAACAACAAAATGATTTTATTTAGAGGGCATTAACCCTATGTGTATTTACTGGTGTAAGTTGTGTTTATAGTATGTTAGTGTTGGTAATTTGTGTGATTGTAGTTGATTTTTATTAGTAAAGTCTTTGAAAAAATATGTACTTCAGCTTCCAGGTCAAAGACCCCCATTTCGATCAGGTTTTTGTCCAGTTTTCCTGATCCATTGAGCAAATGCTGAGATGTCCCCTTGTTTTGCTTTTGGACATAAATGTAGCTTCACTACGCCCACGTTTTCTTGAGCTTACTTGTTAGTAGTGGTAGGAGTAAAGTCAGTGGCATGTTACTGTTGTTAGTAATACAAAGAAAAAAATAAAACATGCAGTTTGTTTATCGATGCAAATAGGTTTTATATAACTCGGGAAGGAAAATGTCTAATGTTTAGTTAAGATATTGGAAAGAGCTTTTGAAGCTCAAGAAAATGAGTGCAGATGGAACTTTCCCCCCATATATCACATACAGTTTTTACTGTTTTTGACTAAATAAATCAAAATATAAATCAAAGGTAAAAGCCTTTTTCCCCTCTATAAATCCTTGAAATATCATTTTGATAACTTGCTATTATAAATGACACTGATGTGAATCTTCAATAGTAGAATGTCTAACATTGAGTAATAGAAATTTGGATTAATGCATCCCATGCAGTTAATTTATTTTACAAATTATTTACATATTTTTTATTTATAGTCCTTTGTAATTGTACTTGTAAAACAGGTTTAGTGGAGTATGCGGTTGAAAGTGTCAAGTTAGGACAAAAATTGGAATTTTCATGTACTTGAGCAAATAGAATAGAAAAACTTAAACTCACTTTTCTGCTATAAGCAACATTTTTAGGGTTGATTAATAAATGAGAAAATAACGCGGGAATGAAACATCTTAAGTACGTATAAAAATAAATAATTTAATGCGAGACGGGTGTTCTTATAGATACCACCTAGCTGTCCCAGTCACGTGACACTGGCGCGAGAGATGTTGATACCCGGCCGTGCCTTCTGCGCAGCTCGGTGCGCACTCTAGTATATCTCTCCTCTATGCCTAGCCTGCGCTGTGAATCAGATGCACCGTGACCCATTACATCCAGGGTGCCTACCTTGGTGCCTACGAAAAAGCGAAACTTTACGAAACTTCATTGTTCTCTTCGGTGTTTGTAAGAGAATGAGGTTAATTAATGAACATTATCGCTTTATTTAAGTTTTATTACCATATTTTAATGTATTTAGCAACTATATATTTGTAGCCAATTTAGCTTAGAGATTGTGCTGGTTGAATGCACAAGAGTACGTGACTGTGCAATCCACATCTGTGCCCTGGAATGGCGAGAACCACGCGATCCAAAGTGCCTACATAATTATGGAGTCGTATTTTTGTGCCATGGACACATTATAGCACGTGAGAAACAGTCTAAATATTTGAAAAAATATGAGAGGATATAATTTTATTTAAACAGCCAACACATGCTATGTTGAGCAATACAACGGTTATATAAGGGAAAATAGGGAAATTGTCACACTTCATTCGAGTTGTATGCTTTTTTGGGAGACAAGGGCTTATATTTTCTAGCCATAATGAAAATAAGGGATCATCAAATAGAGAAAATTTCATGGAATATATAAGTGAAATATGATAAAACTGACAAGGATGATATGAAAATTCCAGTGTTTCGTGCAATCTCACCAAGAAATTAAGATTCATTGGATTTCAAGTGAGGTAATGTCCCATGAAATTGAAAATAAAATTTCTAAAGCCTATTTTTTTCTCCACCATATTGGATGAAATCCTTGATGTAAGCAGCAAAAAGGACAACTGTCAACTGTTTTTCATTACGTGTCTGTAAATTGATTTTTTCTTTCCTATTTTATATTTTTATTATAGATCATTGTTTTCCATTTTATAAATTATGTCAATTCTACTGGGTTCGAAATTATATGAATTGGACAATTTTGAAGATCATTGGGTTTGATAATGCTCTTATTATTAAAGTATGAGGACACACATTTATATTTTGCTAGGTCGTGAACTTAAGTCAACTTTTTCAAACTTTCAACCAGTAAACTACATGAAGTACGTGAGCCATTATTACTTTTCCTGGATCAGTTTTTATTTTAAATATACAAATTATTTGTGGGCTCTAATTGATCAAAGTGACAGAAATGGTATTGGTAATGGTAATGAGAAATATTTAAATTATAATTAAAGTTTTAAATTATTTTCTCATTTCTCCAGTTACATACCCTAAGCCAAAACTCAGGCTACGCCACTGGACTCAGTATATCTGAGAAAGATGGCTGCTCTGTTTCCGGCAAACCCTAACAGTGTCCGATGTTTATAAATGAACTTAATAGTCGCATTTCGTCAGAAGACTTCCATTTTTGACCGTATGTACGTATCTGCCAACGAGTTAGAGATACATAGAGAGGCAATAGCGTCGCCATCTTGGAAACAGTAGAGTCACTCTCCGCTATGTTAAAAGGTGCCAAACATCAAAGAAGCGGGAAAGAAATGTTTGCTGGTTGGAAACATTTTTGCAGGTTCATGTAGTATTATATCGCGCAGTCGTTACAAATAATGCGAGATAGTGAATGTTCTGTTGTAGCATCTCTAGTTTTAGAACAAATTTAATTTAAGACAAAAATATTTCATCAATATGGAAGTTCTGGAATGTTAACTTTTTGCAATTTTCGAAATTATAACTAGTTCACTGGAAATGGGACTAGCACAATCCGTTTTACCTTTCTTTGATACATACGAGGAGTATATTTAAAGGGAAAAAATGTAGCTCTCTTTTATAAAATAACCGTATTAAAATTTTCCACATTTCACGAATTACGCCAAAACTACTCATATTTTCGAAAAATTGTACATGACTATTTTAAGATCTGTGTTTGAAGAACAGATATTATGAAAAAATCTCAATCATCAATATTGTAGTTGTTGGAAGACGCCGAAAAAAAACCTGAAATTTTGCAATTTTTGAGAATTGAAAAATTTCAACGAAAAGCGAGGCCTGTCACATTCTTTTAAGCGCCTTTGTACGCTATCCGATAACCAAGTTTGATCCAAAAACTTGAAGCTATCTTTGAGAACATTTTGAAAATATTTTTGACAGTTCATAGAAAGTGCCTCCAAAATCAAAATATCCATTTCAAACTCGCAGAGCCTCGAGTTACTTTAAAATGATCCGAGTGTATCAATTTTTGAGAAAATCGCGTGAAAGGTTTAGGCACTATAGCGTTGACCACAGACAGACATTTTGCTTGCTATGAATCGATTTTTTCGTACCAAAACATAGATTGTGACTACACAACGTGTTAAAGAAACTAATTCACTACATATAGGAATAACAAACTGAAGACAGGGCTAATACAGCACCATGATGATAATCACGCCGTGCCACCTTAAAACATGGCGGCCATATTTCACGAATATCACGTAAGGAACGCTGAAACAAGGCCGTTTGCCTCTCTACGTATCTCCAGCTCGTTGGTCTCTGTGCTTCATAACACAAGCCTCATAGTTGCTTTTGTTTGGAGGTCACGCTGCGTCGTGTCACTGACGTCCCGTGAGTTCGAGCCACGAGTCCGGTGGGAAGTGGGCTGCCAACGTGCTCCGGTGAACGCACTATTAAAAAAAAAAGAAGTTATGTGTGTCCAACTTTGAAATTTGGCAGACCTGAACATTTGTGTAGAAATAAGAGTATTTTTTACAATCAATTTGTGCTGGCCTAATGTAAAAAATTTCCATTTTAAAAGTTAAAATATAGTTTAAATACTTAAATGTTTACAAAAATTATATTTACATCACAGGAAAGTACATCCTTTTTCGTTGAATATAAGTGTAAACTTATTTTTCTAAAGGAAACAGAATTTGCACAATTTTTTTTAAAAATTGGCATGCACATGATTCTTTGGAGGAAGAAAATGATTGTCAATATTTCTGAAAGTGGAGGGCTTAGAAAAAATACAGGTCGACTATTTTCAACCCTAGACCTCATTAAAATAATAAATTTGAAGTCGCCAAAAAAAAATTGTTTTGTGAGTGTACGATTTGATATGTGATGACTAAATATTTTAGTTGTAGTCCTTGAGACGTTGCAAGTTGGACACCCGTGTTAGAGGATGGAGTTTACAATGGACAGAAGTAAGATTTTTCCATTTTTTCGTTCATAGGGTCTGTTTTACAATGCACAATTATAATACTTCCTATGCAAGAAAGAAAGGGAGGGGAAGAAAAAAGAAAAGGTACCATTGGTGCATTGGTATAAACTTATAATTTTATATCCATGATTTTGAATTTAATATACTTTACCAAGTAGAGGTTGCCGACTGTCCACTCCCCAAAGTTACAATTTGCATATTAACTGCAAAAAGACTGTTTCTACGTATATAACATGCATCTTAATCTGTTGTACAATTTTGTTTTCTAGTATGCTGAACACCACCTCCCAAATTGTTTTACACTTGTGTGAGAGTGCAAACGGATTTATATTGAAGAAAATGCAACACAATGCCAGAAAAAAAAATTACAGTATGATTACAGCCATTTTTAAATGCTTATTAATATTAAATGTTAAGTAAGCTTTACAATATTTGTATTACTGTCCAACAACAAATATGCACAAAACCAATAGCAAAATATGAAATACTAATGTCAATTTTTCTCAAAAGCACCCAATCTGATATCCCCTTTGGAACCAACAATACAAGTTTCATAGAACACGCTGCACGCAATTATGAAGTTGACACCTGACACAAATAATGAAGCACTTCAAGTCTTTGGAAAAACTTTCCAAGGCATGAAGTGATGAACAGGAGCAAATTGCCCTGGGCGTCAGAATTCACACAAGCACTGATTTTTATAATATTAAAACTAAATTTTAAAAAAGTATACTTATTCAAATTAACTGCTACTAGCTAATTCTGCTGAATGAAATTCATTTAGTTTATGTAAGGCGTAGCATACTATTTCAAGGGGGGAGGGGCAGAGAAAGAAACAGACACACAAGACAGTTTTCATTATTATGACTCGCTTCTCTCTTTCTATCACTTAAATAGTGTGAAAAATAAGTCAAAAATAATTTTTGAGGTGACAAGCCATTTCCCTTCTTAGTTTTCTCAATATCAGTCACCCTGTTAATGTTCTTCTCCACTCAGATATTTGTAAATGAAAACTTGTTTAGTCCTACAGGAACTTGCAAATTGCAAACAAAGTGCTCCATTTGGCTGTAAGGGACTATTCTTGACTCATTATTCATTCACAGTGAATCAAACATAAAACAATTATACGGCACCATACTCCACAGTATCTATTTTCTGAATATTTTATTCTGTAATTTAAATAACAAAATTATAATTTTACACACAACGTACACATGACAGTAACATTCAGAACCACAACACATAAATTACATACTAAAAAGTCAACCATAAAGCATACAATGAAGTATGAAAGAAGCTTAGTTTGAATAACATAAGACAGTAGAAAATCAAATGTTTGGCCACTTCACAAACAATACAAATTAGCACCAGTTATTAAGAAATCAACTGGATGAAAGGAAGCCGTCATATTTTACCTACTCCACATTTAAGAATATTTAAGTATATTTTCAGTCTCCAGTATAGAAAAAACGATCTAAAAAACATTACACTAACATTTACAAATTTTAATGGGCAGTCCATTTCACTCGAGGCACAAATAGTTTTCTCCTTCCAATATTTTGTACCATACTAAGCACTTCAGGAAATCGCTCTCATTCTCCATCTAAGCAGTGGTATACAATAAACAGGTGACGGTAGTTGGTTCAAATTCAACCTCTTGAGATGAAATAAAACAGGTTTTGTTTGAAATATTACATATTCATTTCAAAATTTGAAAATCATCCATCTTTCCACAAGTTGTAAGAATTAAAACAGCACAATTCAGTCCAAATAATCCTGCTTTAGTTGAACCTTAGCGAATAAGCTAACAATCATTGGAATGAAATTTTAATAAATGGAATAATTTGTCCTCTTGAACATATGCATGACTTCTTTTAGATATGAATAGCACTGAATTTTGCAATGAAATAAATACTATCAAAACACTGATAGGGATCAAAAGAATCATTCCAAGTTCACACAATACTTTATTATTTTTTGGTAACCTCATTTTTACAATAAAATAATTATTAGGTTGCCAATTTGCACTTAGCCAACATTAACATTTCTTCAGAATGTGGAATGGGCCTAAAAATTATATTAATTTCAATTTCTTTCCTTCTGAACAATTAGTTTTCTATCACTAGTCACATTAGCCAATTAAAATTTCCAAGATATTTCTGGTATCAGGCAAAGAAAAACTTCCCAAGTCATACACGATTTCTAATCCTATAAAATCATTATTTTGCCAATTTTCTCTCATCTAATATTTCTTCAGAATATGAAGTAGGCCTAGATTTAAATTTTTCTTCCTGAAACATCTGTTGCCAATCACCAGTTGTCAGTTAGCCAATGAGATATTTAACATACAAGGCAACAGAAAAATATGCAACACTTATACGGTTTCTAAACAAAATGAAAATAATCTTTATTTCAGTTATACTTAAATTTATGATTTATTTGATGGAATAGTGCATATTGCAATGATTCCAGCAAATGGAAATGATCTTCTATTCTGAACAATATAAAATTCCAAAATAATCTTATTACACTCCAAAAGTAAAATGACCTTTTTGCAAAGCAATGATGCATAACAAATATCTAAACATGAATAACATATTCTTCTTTCTTTTTTTGTTCCACAAAACATTGTTACAAAATGCTATTCATTATAAAAATGTCTTGTTTTCACATACAAAATGCATACTGTCCTAGTTGGGTTACCACATCTCAATCTTGCAATTAGACAAGCCATAACGTGAATGAAAGAAATATCAAAATACTGTACAAACAGACAGGTTTTTGTTGTCTGTAACTTAGCTTTCAAAAGGTCCAATATTACAAAAATGGAGGTGAAAGTTTTCAATCAAATAATTCTACTGTTGTGTATCTGCTGTCTTGACAGTTTTTGTATTATACAACTTTCTTGCTAGTTTTTTTAGTAATAATAATCGTGCAACAGTTTGCGACTCATCATTCACCTATATACACAATTATACAAACTGTCAAGTTCAAGCATACAATTCTGGTAAACTACTGACATCTGTTACTTCACCACTCTGCACAGTTGTACGTAAGAAATAAACTTAAAAAAAAAACAAAAAACAATATATTCACAAATTCTTATTAATGTAATTTTCCCCCCCACAACTGTGATGAAAATTAATTTTCAAAAAAAATGACTAACTATTGCTTGGATTCTTGAAGAATTTACAAACTTAAATGCAAAATTCTTCTTAATAGGTTTATCAACCATTCAAGGTACGATTATCAGTATGTAACAGTTTAAAAGATTTGTGAAAATATGCTTTCAATGCTGCATTACTGAAAAATTAAGTTTTAGGTTTTTTATAATTGTTTTGCTAGGGATAAAATCTATCAGTGTTTAAACCTTACTGTGAAATGTTGAAATAAATAGTTCGATCTGTAAAGAACAATCGATTTTTAATTTGTAAAATATTTACCCTGTAATTTATTAATCTTTCCCCTTTTAAAAGAGGTTTCAGATCTAAAAAATAATGTATAAGCCCAGTCACTTTTAAATTATTACTCTTTTAAGCAAAATGCATTGATGCACAACACACTGAAATGTGTTGAGAGGTAACTTCATATATATATACACAGTTTAACAGGACAATCAGTCGGACGTTTATGATGTGAAGGAGTTACATCATTTAATACAATTTTTCAACCCAGGCCAAACAGCACTCCAGTTTTTGAAGTTAATCTTCTCATTTCAGAATTATCTGGCAATTTCACTAGACTGCCAACACTTGACACTTCAGCACAAATCTTCACAATGAAGATTTTCCTATTCAAATTATAAGATGTAGTGAGTCTCCATCTGTCCTTATTTAGCATCAGGTTGTGTAATAAGTGAACTCTTATTTGTAACATGTAAAATGCACTTATTCAAAATTTTTGTTCAAATTCTCTCTGCACATCTGAAAATGCATACAAAAAAAAAAACCAATTAACAGACAACACATAATTTACTACTAAGATGTTATTCCTCAATTAATTTACAAAAGCAGAGAGCAAAAAGAGAAAATATCTTAAAATCGAAAATTGAATTGTCCAAATATGCGTTTCAGCAAGTCATAAAGAAGGCAGAGATTTCATGTTTAGTGTGTGTAGTGTGCAGATAAAGGCTATCAGAGAATATATTATAATAAACGTGATACCATAATTTAAAAGAAGATATATGAATACTCAAGGCAAACTATTGAAACAAATTCGAATAATGAATAATGGATTCGAATTTGAAGTGAAACTTGCTGAAACCACCATGCCCCGTCAATTCCCAGTGTCACCTACAGGTGACATGTTTTTCAAAATTATTTTTATAGTCAATTTTTAATAATATAGACCTGAAAATCATTTTATATGCTATTTATGCTTAGAAGTAGCCATGTGTTTTATTTGGCAACACTGTCGATATTTGAACTGTCGTTAATTACTCATTCCTTTGAACGGTTTGTTGGTGAGTTTGCCTGCTCTATCGTTTTGATTTCCGGAAAAAACATGGAAAGAGGGTAAGTGTTAAAAGTTTATGAATATCATGCAAATTTTTAAATATCCAGGATACAATACAATGCAGTTCTGGAAGTATAATAGTAAACAGCATGAATTGATATACATAAAAATTTCATGTCACCTACAGGTGACACTGGGCATTATTTCAACACTGTATTCCTTCCGATGCTAAGGATTTTACCTTCCGTTTCTCCAATAATAGGTTAACATTGTATGAGATTGTAGAAGAATTAGATCGGGGGGAGGACCCTGGTGATATAATTCTGTTTCCTCCCAAGGATGGTGATGTTACCATTGAAGATAGTGGTGATGAAAATGAGGTCGACTTTATCCATCTCCCTAGCCGAATGTTATGCTCACAAGTGGAACTTCAAAACAGGTCTTCAAACAAAGAATGTGAAGCTGAACTTACTACAAAGAAGAGATAAAAAGAGTTTGTAGTAAAGAAATGAACAATGTATCAGCATTTACGCCTTGTGGGAAAGGAGATTGTGAAGAAGAGGTTTTGAAAGATCCGCAGACAGTAATAAGCATTACTGAATGCTTTGAATTATTTTATAGTGATGAAATTGTACAAATGATTTCTGATATGAGTAACTTGCACGCGCTGCAATGAAATCATACTTTAAATTTAACAATGGATGAAGTCAGGGTATACATTGCAATATTGTTGCTTATCGGATATTTGACACCGCAATATATGAGAATGTTTTGGGAGAAAAAAAGAGACACCCACAATGAACTAGTTTCTAACAGTGTGAGGCGGAACCGTTTCTTTGAAATACAACAATACTTGCACTTGTATGATAACAATTCATTACCTTATAATGATAAATTTGCTAAAGTACATAAGTATTTTCAAATTCTCAACCACAATTTCGGTGCTAATTTTGAAAAAGCTGGCTCGACTCACATTTCTATTGATGAAACTATTGTGCCGTATTTTGGCAGACATGGCAAGCCCCTTCGATTTGGCTATAAGCTCTGGTCAGCAGCCACTCGTCATGGATACCTTGCCAGCTGTGAACTTTACTAAGATGCCTCAGGACCACCCTTGAAATTACAAACAAATTTTGGTTTAGGAGCTGCAGTAATTGTGGAACTGCACTCCAGACTACCACAATGATTTGGGCCTTATAACTTATACTTTGACAATTATTTTACTGGTTTACCTTTACTGAAGTATTTACGGGAGAATAACATTGGTGGGACGGGAACAGTAAGGGAAAACTGCCTTGAAAACTGTCCTCTCATGAATGCAAAGGACTTGAAGAAAAAGCCTAGAGGTGAAATAAATTACAGTTTCAAAAGACATTGTTGTCAGATGGAATGACAACAATATAGTAACTTTTCCAACTACCACAACTTGCAACCAGTTTCAAAAGTGGATCGAATTGCAGTACTAAACAAGAAACAAACAAAAATCCAAGTTGATTGTCCCTCATTAGTCAAAATGTACAATAAATATATGGGCGGAGTCGATCGATTTGACGAAAATGTAGAATCTCTTAGAGTGGGGCTACGAGGGAAGAAATGGTGGTTCCCGTTGTTTGCTTTTGGATTAGATGTTTCTTATCAAAATGTTTGGTTGATAAAAAGAATTGGAGGAAACTTTAGTTACTGTGATTTTCGCAGAGCAGTAGTAACAGCATATCTTCAAAAATATGGGAAACCGCCAAGTAAAGACACCAATTGCGCAATTCCACTACAAGCAAGAGTTTCGAATGAATTGAGATTGGGTGGCAGTGCCAATGAACACGTAGAGAGAAACTGCTCTCAACGTCGGTGTGCGTTATGTCACGAACGCACTTGAAAGATGTGTTTGAAGTGTAATGTGGGATTGCATATAAAATGTTGGTACAATTTCCACAAAAATACAAGTAGTATTTATTCTCTTTATAAAATAAAGTTCATATATGCAAATAGAATTTAGCACCGTTCCCAAGAAACGTCTACTTTTTCATGCAGTGTAATGCACCAGTACATGTAATGCCCAGTGTCACCTACAGGTGACACCCCTTTTCCCAAAAATCCAACCAATAGAATGCTATTTTTTTATTTGTAGGTGTTACAAGCAAATGTAATAAACTCTCTCACGTAATTTTTGTTCGATTTTCATTACTCATTTTACCCTGGGAATTGACGGGTTAAGTGCCATCCCCATATTTTAAAATCACTTGTAAACATCCCCTCATAAGTGGTAACTTGACACTGGTCAGCGGCAAGGCACATTTTGTACATTAATGTCCATTAGATGGTTGTACATTCTTTCTGACAAGTAGAAGTTTTTGACTCGCAACGCTACAAAAATCTGGAAACTGACAGATATTACTGTTCATTCAGTGCCCTTGTGTGTTGCAAATTAATGTCAGATAATATTGTCAATGATATCTAGAGTTGCTAATTTTGCAAGGTGCTTAATTTTTTTTAAGGATCAATACAATGTATTCTCAAAAATGTCCACAACATGAAAACTGCTGCTTCAAGTGTTTAGTTAGAAATCATGTCCACAAATGGGAACACCAAAGGTGCAGAAAAAACCTTTCTAACAGCTTCCAGTACTATGTAGACTAAATTTAATTAAATAGGTTTTTAACATAACACATTAACTTCATTGAAAAATTAGGCTAAATGTCTCTGCCCTTATTCTCACCAATTGCAAGTACCAACTCATACTAACTGCCATTTTTCTTTGAAACTAGGAGGAAATCCAACAGGTTACGCTGTACAAATCAATCTAAAGAAAACAACAACACTTACTTCTTTTATCCTTCACGTTTTATGGACTGTGGGGCTTCAGTGAGTCCTTTCACTTTCAACCTCTCAGCAGTCTTCAAAAATGCTGGTAATTGTTCCTGAGACACATTTACTTCTCCAGCATACATAAATTCCAATATAGCCTGCAAATGGCTGTATGGAACATCTTTCAAAATTATTATTGGATGTTTAGAAGGATTTTCCTACCAAAAGAAAAACAAAAAGAAAGACATTAACAAAGTTGCCACGAACAAGAAAATATTGTCCTTATTACAAGAGCAGGGTTTTAATTATATTTATTGCAAAAAGTGAATTAATGAAGAACAAGTCAGAATAAATCGGATAACACATACATCTAGTATAAATACTGGAAAATGAAGTTCATGATTTTGGCAAAGGAAGAATATTATTCTTATTTCAATTTTAACACAAAAATTCACACTAGTTGATGCGATACCATTCTCATTCTATTTAACAGAATCGCACTATTATTTAGTAATATCTAATAATAAAAATTAATCTTTTTAGCAACAGATATTGCTACATTTTAATGACACACTTTCTGCATTTAATCTTTTCTAGAATTTGAGAGTCCTTTAAAACAGGTGCTACGACATATCATTTAATAATTTACACAGATGTTTCCTGTATCAGGTAGCTGAACTATTAAATCTTTTCAAATTAAAAATGTACTGTTATATTTTTTTGTTTCTTTGATACAAGTGATTTGCATCTAATTTTTCAAAAACCGCAGTATCTATTCACTAAAACTGCACAAAACAATTTAAAAAATTGCCCACTGGGATATACAAATAAAGAGAAGAAATAAAGTAGTTCTTTCAACTATAAATTAGACAGTAATAATGTTTTCTCAGTTTAATAAATGATAAGAACACTTCACGAAGGCTCTTGAGTACAACTTCCTTTCAGAACGAGCACCAAAAGGAAGAAAGTCCAAGTACCACCACCACCAACAGATCTAACGTATGTACCCTGTGCCAAGCGTTGCCCACCACATTTGGCTGGAAGAAAAATAAGCTACTAATGTTATAGCTCACAAGTGATATTGGAACATTTTTATGAGAAAAAAATTGCTTGATGAATCACAGGTTGTTATGCAATCAAAAATGAGGAATTGCATTAAATCTTTTGATCTTCAGAAAGGTAGTGACCGTTACTTTCCATAAAGGGAGACAAAGTAGCAAGCCGCCAACTCAAAATGGTACATGAAGTTCATGTTGGCAGGAGACCCCCATCTCTCCAAGATCAACGAAGATTGTGACTATTCACTTTTTAGAACAAGACATTTTGCCAAATCATAAGAACTTTTTATACTTCATGACGTTTTTCCTTAAGCTCAGGATAATAATTAAAATAAAATGTACGTCCAAAAGCAGTGCTTTAGTTTGTACTGCATTATCTATCTCTCCTACTTTTATGATAAGTTTACTGTCCCAGCAACCTATTTAGAAAATTGATATTTTCCCCAATGTTTAGAAATGTCCTTTTCAAAAAGGTTTCTTTTAAGTGTTTGATGCTTCTCAACAATTTTTTATTTTGAAAAATAAACAAATTAATTGGGGTTTACTGGATTAACGCCAGCTATTTTATGATGATTCAAGTTCTAATAATTGTGAATGCATTCTTAAACACAATGACAATAATTATGACTTATAATACACCGTAAAATGCCCTTCAATCTTACCTCCAACAAGGACTTGAAATAAGGACTACATGCTGATAACACCATTTTATGAGCTTTACATGTCTGTCCTTCACAAGCTAGAGTAACATCTGTGAAACTTTTTTCATCCCTCAAATGTTTGAATGATGAAACCATATTTGATTGGAAGTCGTTCCATTTCAAAAAAAATTGTTGTTGTTCCGCCGACATGCTGAAGTACGATTTCTGCGAGTATTCTGTAAACTGTAAAAAAACGAACAAATGCGTTAGTTGTGGCGGGCTTGTCAACCCGAAGTTTAACACAGCACTGCCCGTCTCACAGCATTAAAATAACTCGAAATTAAAAAAAAATATTAACAAGTTACGCACCAACGTACAGTAAGACCCAATTAATATCGAATGTCACGATCAGCAAAGAATAATTTCCAACAGTATTATAACCCCCTCTTACAAAGTACACACAGAAGGACGATGCGCATGTCCTGACACAAATTAATGCAAAATTCGGGGAAATACTTTAATAAATATATCGCTTCAACTATTGCTTAATTACCTTATTAGCCGTCCACAATATCACATCAACAAACCACCTCCACGCACGAAGCCAAAACAAGTACAAGACAGAACGAGAACAATTCTGGTTGTGGTGGTGCTTCAGATTTACTGCTCTCTGTCGGATCTTTTAGAAATTAGACACTGAGCGACTCACTCGTCGCGAATGATTCTGAAAAAAACGCACAGGAAAACCAGTAAACGCACCATCCAGTGGTAGCTTGCATATAAATATATAAAGGCACGGTTGCCCCAATTGTCTCAACATCCACCACAAAAGATTTTCCCCGGAGCTAGTTGAACCAAGATGAATCCCGACACACACACTTGGAAATGATGAAATAAATAAGTATGGAACAAAATAGTATAAAATATATAAAATTGCAATGTTTGGGAGCGAAACTATGAGAATTTTGTATTTACATGCCTAACAAGTTTTGCTTTAGTGTTTTTCATTGTGGTAGACTTCGCATCAGATTCGTTTATTGGTTAAATGATTGTGATACATTGGCAAAATGAATAGATCTCACTTCCGTTCCCTTCTAATCTATTAAAAGAATTTCGAATTTTTATCATGAAAATCATGTGAACAATTAGCATGTTGCACTTCATGGCATTTTTTCATTTTTTTAAAACTTGCATTAAGTCACTTAATATATACGTAAAGAATGTCCCCTGTTCTTTGGAAAAGGA
This sequence comes from Acheta domesticus, assembly GCA_031308135.1. Classification (NCBI taxonomy): domain Eukaryota; kingdom Metazoa; phylum Arthropoda; class Insecta; order Orthoptera; family Gryllidae; genus Acheta; species Acheta domesticus. The sequence goes on from JAHLJT010009419.1 coordinate 174,684,776, forward strand.
AAATAAATTCCTGGCTCTTGTGTTCTGACAGCTGGAATGTTTGGAAACCGGAAAGGCGTGGATGGGAGGGACGAACGGACACTGCGGTTCCTATCAACTCGCATAATCAACGTACACGTACTATACATACTTCTAGGTAACGTGATCCTCGAGAAGCTTTCGCCATATTGAATATAGGGGCAGTAGGGATTATACCAAGGGTGATTCTTTGACGTACCTGAACTGAAACATTGTAGATCTGATCTTCCCACAACGAATATTCAGTGAAAATGGCATCAAGAGCAGAAAAAGACAGGCAGAAACAAATACAAGATAAATGTCAAGCTCTTTTAACTCAAATGTTGCGGGACGAAGATAACAAGTACTGTGTTGATTGTGATGCGAAAGGTATTTTAAATAAAATTACTTTTTTTTCAGTAATGTTCAAAAACGTCCATGCCTGGGATTGAGGTTTCTCGTCTCGTTAATTTCTACATCGAGCGCTAAAAAAATGTGCGACCTTTCTAATTGGCTTAATTGGTTTAATACTCTCCTGTCACTTTGGCGTAATGAGCGGCTGGAATGCGAATATTACTGAACGTTAATTATTTGTGTAAATTATGGTTTAGGTCCGAGGTGGGCGTCATGGAATCTAGGAATATTTCTGTGTATTCGGTGTGCTGGTATTCACAGAAACTTAGGAGTTCATATTTCCAAAGTGAAGTCTGTAAATTTGGATACTTGGACACCTGAACAAGTAGTAGTGAGTATGAATTTAAAAATCATTCAATGCGATGTATTGTTTCAAATTTGTACTTTAGTAATTCAATATAATTTGAGCTTATTGGGTGAACAAGGAAGCCTTTCAGGTTTTAAGATTTGATTACACTGTTATTGATTATGTATCTTGTTATATAATGAAAATTTTAATTTTATGGCTTATTTGTCTTTTATACTGCGATTTTAGAGTCTTCAACAAATGGGAAATAGTAGAGCCCGTGCAGTTTATGAAGCTAATCTTCCAGATAATTTCCGGCGCCCTCAGACAGATTCCTCTCTTGAAGCATTTGTTCGTGCTAAATATGAGCAAAAAAAATATATTGCTCGGGAGTGGGTACCACCATCTATACCCAAGGTTTGTAGATTTTTATTGTATTTACAAATATTTTCAAGAAGCAGAGATTTCATGGACGCTAACTGTTACTAAGAGAATCTTTTATTTTCGTTTTATCTTTGCTTATTTTCTATTAAGATTGTGCTTGCAAATTTGTTTAGGTCAATTGGGATAAGGAATTGGATGAGGAAGCAGAGCGTCAGAGGAGGAGGAAGAAGGAAGCCAAACAGCAACAGAACAGAAAATCAAATACATCCCTTGCAGAAGTGCCTGTACCACAGCTTTTGCCAAAACCAAAGAGCTCCACGAGCCCAAAACCTGGCAGAACAGCAACAGACTCGAATCGCAAGTCTGCTACCCAAGATTTGCTGGGCTTAGGTATTTATATTATTTAACCTGCTACTTCCCACTAAGTTGTAAATTATTTTTGCAAGTGCAAATATACTTATAAAGTGTGCAGATTGTAAACACACAATCACAAAGTATTACTAAACCTTTCATGCTGTTGTCACTGTGATAGTGGACTTCATTTCAGATACACCTGTGAATAGCGTGGCTGGTTCATCATCTGCTGGTACATCCAGTAATGGTGAAGATATATTTACTAATTTTCTTAGTGCACCTCCTGCAACTGGTACTGCTAGTGTTTCAACTTCAGACACTGTTACGGAAAGTGAATCTAATAAAAGTCAAGGGCGAACTGCAGAAGAAGAAAGCTTTTTTAATCAGCCAGCTCCTTCTAGCCAAGAAAAAAGACAACTAACTAAAGATTCAATTCTTGCATTATATTCTACTGGCCCAGCACCTACTCCATCTGTTCCAGCATCAGTTTTTGGAATGCCAGGTGAATAAATTACTGGAAACAATCACAATATTTTTGGTGCCAGTTGAAATACATTAAAAACTTAAATTGAACAGAAACGGATATCTCTTTTCTAATCATTTGTGTAAATTTGATGACTAACAGGTGGAGTATATACCCAGCAAGCCCCAGCCTTTCAGCAAGTTCCTGCTGCAATGAATTTTGGTTTGCCTGGAAACTCGCCACTTCCCAATGGTATGATGCAAACACAAACTCTTCCTGCTACTATAATGCAGGTATGTGCTTTTTATATGTATTGTTCTCTCATCCTAGAGATCCCTCAAAGCTGACTGTCCAAAATTGAAAATTGATAAAATGTGCATTTGAATATGATATGGACTCTTATAGAAACTGCCTTGTATCTGTTCAGAAGGCTCCATCAGAAATCATTATCTGCAAATGTTTTAGAGGAATTTGTTTTGGTATTTATTTATTTTATGCAATACATTTGCCTTTGCTAAGTACAGAAAAATGTTACATTGCCTCAGGGAATGAATTGAAGAATCCAAAGTCAGATCTGTACAGGACATGTTATGTTAAAAAAAGTTGTTTGCAAAATCACGTGGGCAGTGACAATGGAGCCATAAAAACTGAACTCTATATTTCATTTTTACTTCACTGTATATATGAATATACAAAGTAATAAATATAGTTTGAGGAAGTTATGTAGTGCTGCGGAAAATCAATGTGGAGATTGTAACAAAAAAAAAAAAAAAAGTTGTAGTCTTCTGGCCTGACCAAAGGCCTTTGAACCAAATATTTTGAATTTGGGGAATACTTCACATGAAGCTCCTCAAAATTTTCATTAAAATGGTTCCAAATTTTTTCTTTAAATTTGTTGGTAAAATAGGGTGAAATTAGATTTATTACTAATTCTGCAATTAAGATGGAGGACTTGGTGGCAGAATACACTAATTTAACATTACATAACTTAACTATTTTATAAAATTTACAAACTTTACAAATTAACGTGAACATTTCACGGTGCAAGCTTTCTTAGCACTCCACTTCACCACACTTCACTTCACTGTTGGTCACTGAGCTGTAATGTCTTTTTTACACAATCTTTTTCCTGTACTTCACTATGCCACAAAATATGTATGAAGATGGCATAGGTCCCATTTACTTTAATACTGAATTTTCAAAAGTGCAAAATTTTTGATTCCTTATACAAGTACATTATTTAAAATAAAGGATTTTTTGTTAAGGATATCTGTTCTTCGAAAATTAGATCTTAATTAAAGTTCAGAACTTTTATTATTATTGTTTGCTCTACATCACAACTAAAGATGTTATGAGTCGGATGAATATAAAATCTACTCTAGGTTGCAACCAGCTACCTAAGGAGCAAATCTAGGGTTTGCCAGTGCCTCTATAATACTTTGGGCAAAATGTGAGATGTTCCAAATAAAGCAATTTCTTGCACTTCCCAGTCTTTTGAACGACCTGGAAATTTAGCCAAGCTCTTGCACAAATTTTGCGGAACAAATCCCAGAGCTCCAATAACTATTGCGAAAACCTGTGCTTTTACTCCCCATATTCGGCTGATCTCGATTTCCAAACTCTGGTATTAAAACTTTCCTCTGCTAATAAGACGATTCTCTGACAACTTGCAAACTCTTGTATTTATTATCATCATTATTATTTTTATTAATAATAATATTGATAGTTGTAGTGCAATTTCAACTGAAACTGGACATTTTTAAAAACAAGATTTTCTCTAAAATGGCTCCAAATGTTTTTGTTAAGCTTTAATGACAATCCAAAAATTGATTCAGAATTGGTGAAAATTGCATAATATGTTTTGCAATTTCAACAGAAAATGGTAAGGTGGGTTTCTCTCTCTCTCTCTCTCTCTTGCCAGCTCTCTCGCTCTCTCTTTTGCTAGCTCTCTCTCTCTCACCAGCTCTCCCTCTCTCCTCTTTTTTTTTTTTCTTTTCTCCCTTACCTTCCTTTAATGAAGATTGTGAAATACAATCTTAAACATTCGTTTTGTTGTTTCCTTACTCTTTTCCTGAAACAGGTTTGCTCAGGAAATGAAGAGTATCATAATAGGTTCTACTTAGGTGGAAGAAAAGTATTAGAATTACTTTCTATTGCCACAGTAGTTACAAGGTAATATATAGATGAATGTATTTTTTGTCTACATAAAGTTTCCTAAAAACGAAATTTAGAATATATAAAAGTATGGTTGAAAGTGTTAGCAGAAATATGGCAACTTCCAGAACAACAGTAAAGAAAATTGAGAGCCCTGGAAATGGATTTCCTCAGAGGAGCTGCAGTAGTATCTAGAAGGGAAAAAATTAGAAATGAACACGTTAAGGTAATAATAATTTTGCACCACAATATTATAGAGGAAATTCAAAAGAAACAACTCGCTTGGTATGGACATGTACAGCGAATGGATGAGAATAGACGCCCCAAAAGGTCATTAGAATGTCAACCAAGTGAAAGGAGAAAATGAGGAAGACCAAGACCAGGGTGGAACAACCAGATCAGAAAGATAATCGAGAAATGGAATTTACCTCCTGATGCCTGGAAGAACAGAAAAGACTGGAGAAGTAGATTAGGTGCCTGAAGACCGAAGTAGCGGTTAGGAAACCGGCAAGAAAAAGATGACGATAAAGTCTCCTATCGGCAGTGACTATGTTGTGTTAATTTCAAAGCTGAGATTTGGCAACCAATAGTGGAACAGAAATTTTCAATTTATTTTTTTCTCTCTCTCTCTCTCTCCTTTCCTTTTTCTTTTTTTACAGGTTAACAAGATTTTTTTTTCTTGCCTAATTATTTTCTAATTGACATACTAACCTCTCAAGGTGAATAAAAGTTTCTGTGAAGAAATAAAACACCTTAAACAACTTTAACCCATTAAGGAACAAGCATGCAAGCAGTACACTACTGAAGGAAGACAGGCCAGAATTCTTGCTTAATACCGAGATTATATGTTCAAGGGACTGATACATAAACATAACAGTGGAAGTAGAGAAGAATGTAAAAGAACTAAAAAGTGGAAAAGCCCCAGGACCTGGAAATATCCCAGATGAGCTACTAAAAATGGGACACCAAAACTAGTCCGAATGATACAACTATTAATGGACAAAAGCATTAATATCAGAGATGTAACAATTGAGTGGAAAGTAGTACATCACACCTGTCCACAAAAAAGAAGGAAGGACATCTGTAGAAATTACAAAGGGATAACAGTCACTAATACATTTAGTAAGATGTATGGGAGGATACAGAGAAATCGCTTAGAAAGGGAGTATGTGTTGCATGAAGAAGAACAAAGTGACTTTCGAGCAGTGCGCTTACATTGATAACTTATTCAGTTTATCACAAGTAATGCAAAAGAAGTGACAAACGGGAAGAGAATTACACACCATCTTCCTTGATATTGCTCAACCGTATGACAATGTGCCAGTAGATAAATTATGGGAGGTCCAGTGACGTCTAAATCTAAATAGTAATCTTATTGCTGCAATGAAAGAATTATATTCAGAGCAAGCAGGAATAGTGAGAAAGTGGGAAAGCACTTCACTGAATCATTTCCGATCACTAAAGACTTAAGATAAGGATTAGAGATGAGTATGCAAAGTGGGACTGACACTTAACTTAGAAAAAAAAATGTACTGGGCATTAAATAGTAATAATGAATACGTAACCATGGGCACAGGAAACAAAATTAAGAAAACTGAAGAAATAAAATATTTAGGGGTAAAAATTGGGAAGCAGGAACTTTGAGACAGAGGTTTTAGAACGGGTTAAACAAAGCAGAAAACTCATTTGTTCCCTGAATTCTGTCCTATGGGACAAGAACATAAGTAGAAAAACAAAACTAATGATAGAGTAATAATCCAGTGTCGTACTGTATGGTGCTGAGATTTGGCAGCTCTCAGAACAAATGAGAACAACATTGAGGGTAATGGAAATGCACTTTATTAGAAGATAAACTGGCATCTCAAGAAAAGAGAAAATACGAAATGAAAGAATTAGAGAGATTATGGGTTTGAAGCAGGATATACTGCACGAAATTGAAAGGAAACAACTGTTGTTTGGACATGTGCAGAGAATGCAGAGCAATAGAATTCCAGAGAAGCTTGTGGATTGGCAACCGCAAGAAAGAAGGAAAAGAGGCCGGCCGTGACGTGACGTACCTCCTAGGACTTGAAAAAGAGTGGAAGAAGTTAGATGCTGTAAGACCCACCTAAGGGTCAACCAAACGGCTAAGAAGAAGGAACAAGCATTGAAATAATAATTTCTTTAATAATAATATTATTATATATCTACTCTAATATTACACTAGAAATAATAAAAAATAATTTATAATTTGTTTAACCAATTGTCAATGTTCAACAAAATGTTGCATATAAACAACTTTGGGACCTGGGGATCAATTCTTCTTGACATGGGATGCCTGAGAACAGTTTGAATGGATATGAACATTGCATTTTTTTACGTTTGTAAATTGTGCTTTTCCACAAACTGCGGCTCCTAGCTTTAATTACTACCTTTATAATCACATGCTCTACATCATTGATTGATTGGCTGATAATTTCGGAGGTGACAACTGCTATGTTCATTAGTCTCGGAAATGTAGTGCATATTTTTTAGCGCGAGAGGTGGCGATGATTTTCCCCTGTTGGAAGGTAGATCCCACGCCGACCTACCCGTTGGCTTGTGGATTTTCCATTTTGAAGGTATCTCACACTAGTAGGGCATCGTATACGGAGTAATACACCGTAGTATAGGGAAAGTTATGTAATGCTGCGAAAGGGAAAAAAAAACGCTAATTTTCAGCAGAAAAAAATTAATTGCCGGGCCTGGACAACGAAAAAGCGGATCAAACCAGTTGCTAAATTAAGAAAAACAATCCCCATAATGTGGTGTAGCCGGAACCCACATTGTTTTGTGGGTCCGCGATACCGGAAAAACTAATTTAAAGCAAAACGTCCGTCCGTCCGTCCGTCCGTTCATGAACACTTCTAGCGCCCAAACCATATGTAGGATTTTTTCAAATTGAAGAATCCCCTGTCGATCTGGCTCGAGTCGAAGTTTTGAGATTTTGAAAATGATTCTATAAAATTTGGGAGTACTTCACATGAACCCCCTCCCGGACATTTTCAAAATTTTCTCAAAAACGGCTCCAATTTTTTCTTTAAATTTCTTGTTAGAATAGAGTAAAACACAATTAGGTGGCATAAGTCTAATTTCACGGTTAACTCTGAATTTTCGAAAATTGCTGAAGTTTGAATTTTTTTTCGGCGTCTTTGAACAACTACAAAATCGAAGATAGAGATTTCTCCTCCAAACATAATTTGTTCTCCCAAGTGAGTTCTTTCATTAAGGTCATGTATATTTTTTTGAACATTTTAGTAGTTTTCGCGCAGTATTGGCGTGCAATATATGCAATTTTAAAAAAATACAAAAACAAGATTTTTTCAAAAACGGTTCCAAGAGTTTCGTTTAACTTTTCTTGGGAATAGTACTAAATATACTTTGAGATGACATAAACCATGTATTGCTCTATTTTTTTGTTTTTGAAAAAATTACAAAAATGTAATTTGAGTATATGTGCTATAAATAATGTCAAGTAGTTTTTCAAAAACTCGACCATTTTCTTTAAAAACTAGCTCAAAATTCGGAGTTTTGAGAATTACTCAAATGCCATTTTCTTATAAATGGCTCCAAATTGTTTCTTCAAATTTGTTGAACAGTTAGATCTATTTGCACTCTTTATTGTAAAGTAAAGTTCATTTTGGGGTATTTTTTTGTTTTTGCAAAAATTACTCAAATATGATTTTTTTTAAAGGTGTCTCATACCTTTAATATGCAATTTACTATCAATTTGTAAACAATATTGTATTTGTAGATGCCTTAAATGATTACAAATGAAATTTTTTCGAAAACTCTAAAATTTTCTGTGAAAAAGAACTTCGAATTTTTGCAGCATTCAGTAGCACCACTAGTTTCTTCTACTTCTTTCCTCCAGAAGATAGTCACCATTTTCCTTATGTCATTTTGTCAACATTAGAAGGAATGTGCACAGCATTAATCATATTTGCAGAAATAAGTTCAGCAGTTGACAGATGCCTTTATTTTCTTCTATCATTCCTGAATTAACAGAATTGTTGAAATTTGGGAGTTTGAAGGTTTTGCAATTTTGGGAGTTTGAAGGTTTTGCAATTTTGGGAGTTTGAAGGTTTTGCAATTTTGGGAGTTTGAAGGTTTTGCAATTTTGGGAGTTTGAAAGTTTTGCAATTTTGGGAGTTTGAAAGTTTTGCAATTTTGGGAGTTTGAAAGTTTTGCAATTTTGGGAGTTTGAAAGTTTTGCAATTTTGGGAGTTTGAAAGTTTTGCAATTTTGGGAGTTTGAAAGTTTTGCAATTTTGGGAGTTTGAAAGTTTTGCAATTTTGGGAGTTTGAAAGTTTTGCAATTTTGGGAGTTTGAAAGTTTTGCAATTTTGGGAGTTTGAAAGTTTTGCAATTTTGGGAGTTTGAAAGTTTTGCAATTTTGGGAGTTTGAAAGTTTTGCAATTTTGGGAGTTTGAAAGTTTTGCAATTTTGGGAGTTTGAAAGTTTTGCAATTTTGGGAGTTTGAAAGTTTTGCAATTTTGGGAGTTTGAAAGTTTTGCAATTTTGGGAGTTTGAAAGTTTTGCAATTTTGGGAGTTTGAAAGTTTTGCAATTTTGGGAGTTTGAAAGTTTTGCAATTTTGGGAGTTTGAAAGTTTTGCAATTTTGGGAGTTTGAAAGTTTTGCAATTTTGGGAGTTTGAAAGTTTTGCAATTTTGGGAGTTTGAAAGTTTTGCAATTTTGGGAGTTTGAAAGTTTTGCAATTTTGGGAGTTTGAAAGTTTTGCAATTTCAAAAAATACAATTAAGAATAAAATAATCTCGCTTAATATTTCTTAGCTCTGTCAATGAAATTTCAAAATGTATCCTCTAATTTTGAAAATTCACATTTTTCGAGTCAGTCCTGATCTCTCTGTAAAGGTTTTGCAATTTTCAACATTTGTGCAGTTTTGCTGAAAATGCGGCATCAGGCAGGGCAGTGGAAATACCAGTTTTGGTGAAAATCCTGTATATAATTTTGATATTATTTGCAGATGAATAGATGATAAAAATTTATGAAAAACATTACCAAAAAATTCAAAATAATTTTTGAATTCTACAACGAAAAAAAATTATTATAATTATATATTTGAGTAAAGTTATCAGGTTACTGATTAATGTTGAGTCATGTGTAATACTAGCTGTTCCAATATGATTTTGGTTCGTTGGTACAGACTGGTGTATACTGATCCAAGGAGATCTGATTACACTTTATCTTTTGTGCATACAGGAAGAGTGATTCCTGCTGGCATGATTAAACATTTTTCAGTTGGACTATTTTTTTCATTACTTAGCAAAATGCATCTATGTTTAAAGGGAGGATGTATGAAATATTTGAATGATTGTGAGGAATTTCTTGATCCTTTTCATTTCATGTGAAACTTATCATTTTAGGTCATTCCATGCAAAATAGTATTTTATGACATTACTCCTTCAAACTTGAAAATATATTGGGATATTTGGTTCTAACTGATTGTTCGGCAACAATGCACTTTTAAAACCTAAGACCTCTTGTGAACACCCTTATATTCATCAATTTTTTTTGCCCACATAAAAGTTTCTGAAAATTGTAAAAATTTGTGAGTATATATAACATTCATAGTTAAATTATTTATTCAAGATCAAATTTATATCATGCTATTTGTGGCATACAACAATAAAAATCTTCTTTGAAATGCAATTACTTGAATTGCAATCCTTTTCAAATTATGAAAATCTGCAATTATATTGCATTTAGGATATTCTAGAAGTTACTGAAATTTTCTTGATGATATCGTTAAAGGAACAACAATTATCATTAAAAATGCCTGAGTCAAGGGGCAGTATGCAACCCGCCACAAAAAATCCATTGTTGCAGTACCTCTGCTAGCGTGGACTACTCAGTCCTCAGTGTGCCTTTTGGAGAACAACTTCCGTAGGCACTTATGTTGAATTTGATACAGGTTTTTCCTGAAAGTTTGTTCTCACTGACTGGAATGACAGTTGTTTTTTTTAATTGAAAAAGCGCAATTTGTTCAGGGCGTCTTCTTACAACTATAATATTTGCATGCCAATATTTGGCGCAAAATTACACAGAAACTACTCCTGTTTTTGAAAAGTTGAACCTGAACTTATTCACAGATCCATCTTTAAGGAACAGAGTTCGTTCAGAAAAAATCTCTATCTTCAATATTATAGTTTGAATAAGGCTGCATTTCAAGTAATTGTGTTTTAAAGAAGATTTTTATTGTTGTGTGCCAAGAATAGCATGATATAAATTTGATCTTTAATAAATAAGTTAACTGTGTATATTATATATACTCATAAATTTTTAGAATTTTCAGAAACGTTTATATGTGGGCAAAAATAATTGAAGAATATAAGGGTGTTCACAAGAAGTCTTAGGCTTCAAGAGTGCATTGTTGCTGAACAATCAGTTTGAACATTTTAATATTGTACCTCAACGATGTAGGACAACATGGACAACATGGACAACAATATCCCAAAATATTTTCAAGTTTGAAGGAGTCATGTCATGAAATCTACTTTTTTGCATGTAATGACCCCTCTACAAGACACACAAAACAGCCTTTGAAGGCATGTGGCATGGAAAACACTGCACTTTTATTTTCTTGACCGCTCAAAAAAAAAAGTTTTCCAAGTACGTGTGCGAAGCCCTAAAGTTTCAGCAGCAAGGGCCATGTGATAATTTGCTGAAAGAAAGTAGTCATTATCACAAATCTAGGAGTATTCAGGTAAGGTTCTTTAACACTATTCTGGAGTTGGAAGGGGTAACTGCCCAAAGAACATTAAAGACAATCGGCAATTACACACAAAAACTATTCTTATTTTCTATTGTTTAATTGTAAATCTTATAGATAATTTTTTGTATGCAGTTTTTCTGAAGAATGAAAAGCATGCTATTTTGTTTAAATTTTCTTGTTATTAAAAACTCTCATAGTAGATGTTTTCTACATCTGAATAATTTTAAAACATTTTAAAGCATTGGCAACGCATATTATATTTTCATAATAAGTTGCTCAAAATAAAATCCTATTCGCATACATAAAGTAGATTAAATAGGAAGATGTGGAATTTGTTCAAACTATAAAATTAAATTGGTGCTCTTACCCTGATTTATGTTGATTGAAAGAGAGATTCATTTTGCAGTAAATCGTATTGTAAACATGAAGTTGAATGTCAGTTACTACGCTTCAGATCTTTAGGTCCTAAAAATGTGGTTTTAGGCACCTAAAAAGGTCCTAAAAAGTAGGGAAATTGGTCTTTAATAGGCATAATAAATAAACAAATTTTGTGCATCAGGCAATGGAAAACACAGTGATTTATTAGAAACGATGTTTTATTTCAAAATGGACTTAAATACAGTATGATAGATAAGATAATATTGTAATTGAATGATTATTCTAAAGGGAAAATATTTGCTTTTATTCTATAAAAAAAAATCTGTGTCACTGTCAATTGATTAAAATATAAAGAATAAAATTATGTCTTACATGAATTTTAAGAATTAATGCAACATTATTATTTCGTAAATAACAGATTCTTCGATTTCACTTTTTGCTGTAATTTTGTCCGCAATAAATAATAATAAACATTTCCGGGAAATGTGGTGTAAGCTTATGTCTTTTGAGGAACAGAATTAGCTTTAATGCTGAAAATATCTCTGAACATCTGCTGTGGTGACTGGTAAATATTTAAAAAAGAGAAACCATATGCAGATTAAATCCTGTATGCAGAACTGCCTCCGCTTAAAATACCTGATGCTTCTTTCAGAGCCGAATATCCACAATTGTTGGCGAGCACCATTTGTAGTTTTTTGGCAACAATTTCTTCGACGTCGCCAACAGCTTTCTTTAACAGACTTTCTTCTTGTAAATAATGATTGATTCAGTGAGGCTGAGCTTGGATGATTCTATAGTATCTGATAAAAAGGAGAAATTAGCACGAATATATGACAGATCCTGCCTCAAACCTCTCTCTCGTAAGACATTCTGGGCAACGTTAATACACTGCGATTCTTCTTCCAAAAAAAATATTTACAACCTCCTCAACACTGTCAATGTTACATCCTGCAGCCACATACCCCTTATTGTCAAAATAGGTGCTGGTGGCAAGGCAGATTAGGACATCTTTCTTTATAAGCTATGATTCTAGAACTTTACTATTAAAAATACTTTCTTTATGGAGTATATTAAATCAGTGATTTTGGGGAACTGGTTTCGAACCTCCTCTGCTACTCAGTGAAGTGCATGAGTCAGACAAGTAACGTGAGTTATATTCTAGGAAAAATACCTTCGATAGTTTCCCATCTGCTGTCATATAACATATGGTGCTGCATCAGTGTACTGTAATAACACCCTTTCTTCCTTTACACCATTCTAGTTACAGCCCTTTTAGTTTGGAGTTTACGAAGTAGGCAATTGATTGAGCATTAGTTTTCTCCAACGCCTTTGGATAAATGAAATGGGAATTTCCAAAAAAATTTTCATCTAATTTCCCTACAATTAAATTTGATATACTTCACCTCAGGGTGTCTGTGGTTTCATCTATGAAATCCAGATGTAGGAATCTCCTCTTTCTGAACTTATTTCATTCAACTGTGATTCATATACCATCTCAAGATTTTTTTTTCTAAGAATCGATTTGGTGGTAATTTTTCTTTGCAATACTTTTTTAAAATTGACCTCTTAGTATTTTCAACTACATTTCAAGGAGTGTTACCTGCAGCAACTGCTTTACACATGTCAAAATAGAACTGGTATTTTATTTTTGAGAGCATGGGCTGTGTAAGTAAAGTTTGTTTTTGAGAATCTTTATTTTCAGAATTTGCTTGATGCATTGAAGTTTCCTTTTGTTGTACGTAGTGACTTCCTTTTTCGCAGAAACCTTAAATAGAAGAATGTATTTATAAATACATTTTAATGGCAGTACAATCATATTGTTAAAATAATTAAAATTTTAAGAGGATAACTAATATAATTTACATAAAAATTAGTATAACTTTTTAAAAAAAAGGCTTTTATAAAATTAGTATTGTCTTGATCTGTTGTACTGTTAGACCCCCCAGTAATGGACTTATTAAAATGCATGAAACACATTTTGTATTATTTTCAGATAGAAGAAAAAGTCATACAGTGCAATTAATCGTGGTAGTTAAAGTGTCTCATGTGAATAACAAAAATGACAGAAATTACAGTAAAAAGCTTACCTCTTTATTGCAGCCCTGACAGAAGATTATATTCCCTGTTGTATAATATTTGAAATCTGAAATCTATATTCTTATTAATGCACTTTTGCTAGATTTGTTCTTAGGCATTTTGAAGCACAGGCACAAAAATGATCACAGCATTTGTATAATAATATGAACAAGAGCTGACACTTTGCCTTACTTTCAAAAACTATTTTCAAAAACTGAACCAGACATGGGCCAATTGTTGTTTGTAATTGTAATTTCTTGAAATTGTATTCCATTGTTGAAGTTCCAGTTTCGTATGCGGCACTTAGGATTTCAGTAATAGCTTAATTTATTGTTTCGCTAAGCTTAAACAACTCCATGCTACATTTTATCAAACAGAAATCAAATAAATATCCAGTCAATGAAAAGTTTGTTGTTGAATTAATAATTATTTATTGAATACAACAGTGTAGTGAATAAATTGATTAGAAATTTAAAAAGCATTTAAGGACACCGAAAGACAGAAATAAGCATTTATGTTGAAATAAGTGCCAATAGGCTCTATGAAAGTTTGTTAATACCTTTGTATGTCAATTATACAGGTTATTATCTACTTTAGGGTTAATAGACTGTAAAGGAAAACTGGTAAAAACCTAAAGATCTGAAGTCTATTGATTACAAATACATTGAATGTAGGTTGTTGGTTGTACCCATTATCTGTACACATGAAGTGTTGAAAATCTTTCATACAGGGAATGTTTATTTGGTTCCTTATTGCATGTTTGTTTCTCCCTATTGAGGATTGATATTTTCTTTGTAAGTGTAAAAACCTTCTTTAATCACAGAATGGAACATTCGGCACTGGAGGAGCAATGGCTCCCCAACAGCCAACAATTGCATCCAATCCTTTCTTCAATATGGGTACAACTATTGCAGCCCCAGCTCAAAACTTTCAAGCCATGTCTCAGGTTTGTTTTCTGTAAAATATATAAAGCATGAATATCATCCTGCATGATAGTAACTCAAAATTACAATTGTTACTGTTTAACGTTCATTATTTATTGTAATAGAACAGTTGAGATGCTCCTGCTAATTGAAGTTGTCATAATTTTTAAAATCTTTCTTTCATTGTGCTTCATAGAGCTGCTTTCATTGAGTAATACAGTGTTAATGTGGGCTTGCTGGATGTTTAGATGTAAAACATTATTACTTGTGTTGCATGCATATTATTGTTGTGTGTTGAAATTGTGTGCTGTGCGGAAATTAAATTTGTAGCTAGATTCATGTCTTACACATTGAAGAGAAAAGTCTACAGGATAGTTAGTTTTGTAGTCTTATTATAGTGGAGCCCAAAGCCCAGTTAAATTAGACAAAACAAGTGAAAAAAATCGTGGAGCTTTGAAACTTGACACGTGTGGTCATTGGTCCTTACCGCATATTTTGCTAGAAAATCTTGGAAGTATGGGAGGGAGGAGGGGTAAGCAGAAGTTGGGGGACTGAAGCAAAGAATTTTATTTTGTTCATTGTTCATCAACAATACATATTTACATATTTTGAGGAGGGGAAAAAGAAGAAAAGAGAGAGAAGAAAAAAAGTGAATATTTTTCATATCAAATCTGATTTTGTACTTACAGAGGTCATAAGGTCTGAGGATATGTCTAATATGAAAACTGATAATCCATAGCTTTTTTGATGTGTATTGAGAACAAATATTTGATAGAGGATTGTGTGCATTCTCAACATTTTCAATGCCATAACATTATATAAGTTCTAATATTGTAAATGGAATAATCTCATTTACCATGTACAGGAGAGTCAAGTAAAACTGAAGT
>JAHLJT010009419.1:174699945-174786611 GCA_031308135.1 Acheta domesticus
CATGTACGTGTAAAATGATCAATTGACATTAGATAAGTTTTGTTGCATGTTGCTGTAGGAGCATGCTTCTAGCACAGGACAAGATTTGATGCTCGATTTTGGCACTGCTGTTTCTTCAAATTAATCAGGTAATGAATTGAAACCACTGCACTAGCACTAATTGTTTTGCAGATAATACAGATTTGTGAGATATCACACACGTTCTAGAAAAAAAAATTCAATAATTTTCATTGTCAAACTTGAATAATTGAAAAAAAATGCATTCAGTAGGAGTTTTCGCAACAAATCAGATGTCCTTCGGTTTAACATTAAATGTCATTGTAACTCTGCAGTATTAAAGTTTTCTTGAAGAAAATATCAAGGAAATTTTAATGTTGAAGTTTTAGTGCCTGTTTACAGTTGGAGAGAGAATTATCATAAAAACAAGTCTTGAAATTCTACAATTCTACTGCAATACAGTTATGTAGTAGTTTCACTAGGGGAGAGATCAGCAGCATTTGTTGCTATGTTTGTCAGGACTGTAACTTCAGTAAGAGTTGTTAGGTGTCTTTCTACTCTGTGTTTGGTTTTGGTTGATATTATATACTAATCAAAAATTAACGTCTGAGAACACGGGTCAATACAGAATGTTTAAAATTTTGGACTTGCATTATTAAAAGCTATCATCTAGCATTGAGAACCTGCTGAGCCTGATGCCTTTCTGTTGAGGACGTACCAAGCCTGAGCCTTTTCTGTTGAGGATGTGCCAAGCCTGATGCCTTATGTTGAGGACGTGCCGCCGAGTCTGATGCCTTTTCTGTTGAGGACGTGCCGCCGAGTGTGATGGCTTTTCTGTTGAGGACGTGCCGCCGAGTGTGATGGCTTTTCTGTTGAGGACGTGCCGCCGAGTGTGATGGCTTTTCTGTTGAGGACGTGCCGCCGAGTGTGATGCTTTTCTGTTGAGGACGTGCCGCCGAGTGTGATGGCTTTTCTGTTGAGGGACGTGCCGCCGAGTGTTGATGGCTTTTCTGTTGAGGACGTGCCGCCGAGTCTGATGCCTTTCTGTTGAGGACGTGCCGCGAGTCTGATGCCTTTCTGTTGAGGACGTGCCGCCGAGTCTGATGCCTTTTCTGTTGAGGACGTGCCGCCGAGTCTGATGCCTTTCTGTTGAGGACGTGCCGCCGAGTCTGATGCCTTTCTGTTGAGGACGTGCCGCCGAGTCTGATGCCTTTCTGTTGAGGACGTGCCGCCGAGTCTGATGCCTTTTCCGTTGAGGACGTGCCGCCGAGTCTGATGCCTTTTCCGTGAGGAAGTGCCGCCGAGTCTGATGCCTTTTCCGTTGAGGACGTGCCGCCGAGTCTGATGCCTTTTCCGTTGAGGACGTGCCGCCGAGTCTGATGCCTTTTCCGTTGAGGACGTGCCGCCGAGTCTGATGCCTTTTCCGTTGAGGACGTGCCGCCGATCTGATGCCTTTTCCGTTGAGGACGTGCCGCCGAGTCTGATGCCTTTTCGTTGAGGACGTGCCGCCGAGTCTGATGCCTTTTCCGTTGAGGACGTGCCGCCGAGTCTGATGCCTCTTTCCGTGAGGACGTGCCGCCGAGTCTGATGCCTTTTCCGTTGAGGACGTGCCGCCGAGTCTGATGCCTTTTCCGTTGAGGGACGTGCCGCCGAGTCTGATGGCTTTCTGTTGAGGACGTGCCGCCGAGTCTGATGGCTTTTCCGTTGAGGACGTGCCGCCGAGTCTGATGCTTTTCCGTTGAGGACGTGCCGCCGAGTGTGATGGCTTTTCTGTTGAGGACGTGCCGCCGAGTGTGATGGCTTTTCTGTTGAGGACGTGCCGCCGAGTGTGATGGCTTTTCTGTTGAGGACGTGCCGCCGAGTGTGATGGCTTTTCTGTTGAGGACGTGCCGCCGAGTGTGATGGCTTTTCTGTTGAGGACGTGCCGCCGAGTGTGATGGCTTTTCTGTTGAGGACGTGCCGCCGAGTGTGATGGCTTTTCTGTTGAGGACGTGCCGCCGAGTGTGATGGCTTTTCTGTTGAGGACGTGCCGCCGAGTGTGATGGCTTTTCTGTTGAGGACGTGCCGCCGAGGTGATGGGCTTTCTGTTGAGGACGTGCCGCCGAGTGTGATGGCTTTTCTGTTGAGGACGTGCCGCCGAGTGTGATGGCTTTTCTGTGGAGGACGTGCCGCCGAGTGTGATGGCTTTTCTGTTGAGGACGTGCCGCCGAGTGTGATGGCTTTTCTGTTGAGGACGTGCCGTCGAGTCTGAAGCCTGTTCTGTTGAGGACGTGCCGCCGAGTCTGAAGCCTGTTCTGTTGAGGACGTGCCGCCGAGTCTGAAGCCTGTTCTGTTGAGGACGTGCCGCCGAGTCTGAAGCCTGTCCTGTTGAGTTCTGTTTTGTGTTTGTGGGTGTGTTGTTATTTTGTGTATGTATGTATTTATGTGAGCAGTGTGTGTATGTATAATGTGTGTGTGTGTGTGTGTGTATGTATATGTGTGTGTATGTGAGCGTGTGTGTGTATGTGAGCGTGTGTGTGTGTATGTGAGCGTGTGTGTGTGTTGTATGTGAGCGGTTGTGTGTGTGTGTGTATGTGAGCGTGTGTGTGTGTGTGTGTGAGCGTTGTGTGTTGTGTGAGAGTGTGTGGTGTATGTGAGCGTGTGTGTGTATGTGAGCGTGTGTGTGTATGTGAGCGTGTGTGTGTGAGCGTGTGTGTGTGTGTGTGTATGTGAGCGTGTGTGTGTGTGTGTATGTGAGCGTGTGTGTGTGTGTGTATGTGAGCGTGTGTGTATGTGAGCGTGTGTGTGTGTGTATGTGAGCGTGTGTGTGTGTGTATGTGAGAGTGTGTGTGTTGTGTGTATGTGAGCGTGTGTGTGTATGTGAGCGCGTTGTGTGTATGTGAGCGCGTGTGTGTATGTGAGCGCGTGTGTGTATGTGAGCGTGTGTGTGTGTGTATGTGAGCGTGTGTGTGTGTGTGTGAGCGTGTGTGTGTGTATGTGAGCGTGTGTGTGTGTGTATGTGAGCGTGTGTGTGTGTGTGTGTATGTGAGCGTGTGTGTGTGTGTACTTGAGTGTGTGTTTGTCAATTTTGATGTAGTGTACACAAGATATTAATTGATACTAATGTATTTTAAAAGTAGTGTAATTGTGAAAGAGTTTCCTGTTGTAATTGATTACTTACTAATGTTTTTCCTGTAATTTTAGGATTAACTACCTGATTTTCTCCTGAATTACAACAGTTACAAATGAGTGGGAAATAACGATATTGTAATTACAGAAGCACCGTCATTAGGAAACCCAATCATCTTTGAATAATCCAATAATAATTTTTCGTCTTTTTTTTTTTCATTCTGGGCTTAAAGAAAATGTGCGCAGATAATCTCTTCCCCATACGTTACGTACAGTTTACTGGTTTTTGACTCAAAAAATAAATAAATAAAAATAAGTTATTGAATTGATGGCATTATTATAAAGTATTCCTGTTTAATTGTTAGTTGTTGTCAATTGTTTGCATCATTTGTATCTGATCAGTCATAAACTAAGGAGAAAATTTTCTTGTTGGTTTCTTTTTCTTGTAGAGAAGTATATTTGCTACTTCATAAAAGTTAATAAGTGGAGCTTGCAGTACATTTGTTTTAATGATCTAGTGAGTTTTATTTTAAAAATATTTGCAGAGAGTTCTGACACACAAAATGCAAATCTCAAACATACCTTACTGATGTTTGTAAACAAAAACAGTCACAATATTGCTTTGTTTGTGTGTGTGCACAGTTACCTCAACAAATGAACAGGCTCAATTTGGGTGGCCCAGTTATGACAGCACAGCCTCAACCCATTTTAGGGTGGCACCCCCTTCTGTGGCAATGGGTATGCAAGTACCTACGATGGGCATTCCTTCTGGATTAACAGGCAGTTCTGCCACTCTTGGTATGAGTGCCTTCCCACAGCAGCCTGGCCAGGGCCACACACTGGCCACAAATTTATGGCAGTAAAGACTTCAGATTACTAGGTAAATTTATGAATAAAATTTTGTGTGGGTGATGTGGTGCTATGCTGTTTTGTTTTCTTTTTTTTTTTTGCTAAAAGATGGTAGAAAATGATCTTATTTGAAAGCCTGATAAATAGTATCTTATTATATTATTGTTATTATTTTACCCAATGTAACTTCACTGTTTCCTGCCTTACTGTTCAGACATTGCAATAACAGTTCTTTATTTAATGGGTTTGCAATTGTTGCTGTATGTCAGTGCATTGATCAATTGCAAATTCAATTTTTGATATTATAAAACCCTTAGGTATATTGAGCAGTGAAGTCTTCTATTAAAAGTATGGTACTTGTCTTGAGATAAGTCTGTCTGTTTGACAGAACATATTTCTAATGCTATTTCCATATTATTAAGGCAGTTCTGTTTTATCTTACTGCATATTGTTGACTGTTCCAAAGTATATTGCTGTATTTAGTTGATTATTTTATATTTGTGTGTAGAAAGATATGTGAAAGCAATAGTGAAAAATTTTATGAATTCAGCTGTGTACATTTTGAAAGTGTGGTTGCTTTGATGAGCACTTGAAAATGTTACTAGAATCTATAGACATTTTACTTGCAATTTCCAGAAACACTGATTTATATGGAAATAAATGCCCTCCAACAGTCTCTCCCCAAGTGTGTCTTAGTTGAATTGAGATAAACAAAAAAAAGAGTAGTTCATTATGTGAAATCTTATTGATTTAAAATTGAAATATTGCTTAGATTTTTTGGCAGTTCCTAAAAGTGTTTAAATGCATTTATATCAGTAATATGTTAAATGAATTATAATAATAACTATTATTATAATTGAAATATAGTTGATGCAAATTATTTTTATTATTTGTATCCTTCCCTATTCAAGTTGTGTTGAGTGAAAGTTTTGCATGGTGATGGAAGGTAATGTTATTGTCAAGTTGTCTTGACTTTTTAATCGGTATATTTTAATGCACCATCTATATGTACTTGCATATTTGTAGTGTTACTTAGGGACTGTTTTTGAGGCACACTAGAAAGCAGGTGTAGCAAAGGGTGCCAACATGTCAGGGAATGTCGTGACTACTAGCAAAAGTTAAAAACACCAAATAAGTGTCATGAGGATCTCAGTGCTGAATTGTTATAGGGAAAAAGCATAATATTAGCATGTTGCTGTAATGGGGGCCATTTGGATTATAGATCCCATCTGTTTGCACTAACTTTTAAGGGACTATTTTCAAAAAAGAATGAATTACTTAGTGATGGTAAACATGGATGATATTATTGTTCATTGTGTAAATGTTTGTTTCATGTATGTATGTATTGTATTGTTACAAGCATGCAGCAGTAATGCTGTACTTATTTACAAAAGTGATTGTGGTGTAATATAATTCTTTTGAAGAATTTGTTGTACTGTAATAATGTAAATGCTATGTGCAGTTTTTGTTACATTTTGCAGTTAACATGTTAAATCTTACTGTTCCAAATGATCACTAGGAAGAACAACTGAAATCTTGTGGTAGTGAAGAAGTGAAATGCACAATCTATCAATTAAAATTGCCCATATCTTCAATTCCATTGCATTCTCATAATTATTTTTCTAAATCATCCAGAGAAGATTTTCAGCCACTTGAAGATGGTTAAATGGTATGAATTGTCTTGTAATAAGATTGTTTGATAATGTGCCTACTTGTAGTAGCTGGATAATAGTGAACTTAGAAGTTTCATTTAACTATTTAAATTTTAACTGCAAAATGGAACAAATTATAGAAATTTAAATATGGTAAGTTTTAATTACCTTGCAAATCATGAAAGTTTTAATTTGTATTTCTTTTTGTAAAATAAGGTGTAGATATTTTTTTAAAAGATTCCTAAATGTTATTTTAGTTCTATTTACATGTATGGCCACTAAAAGATATACTTGCAAGTTGCAGTACATTCTTTACATAAAAAGTTAGTATTCTAGTTTGGCCTATTGAAATTTGATGCTGTCCGTTGAATTTATTGCCATCTTAAAATAATTTAATTTTCTAAGACTGATGGTAACACACAACAAAGATCAAAAGATTCTTTCCAGACGTGGAAGTGATGTTTGAACTTACAAATAAATATTATTGCAAGTCTTAAGTTTTTTTAAAGATCAGTGTGAAAATCGTATTTAAAAATGTCCGATCATGTAGAATTGTACATACCGAAAACAATATCTGAAGTATTAAAGATTGTAATTTATGAAATGTCTCTAAGCATTATTTTGTGTTGTTAGACTTTTTTGATAATATTTTGTACCTACACAGAAAAGGCAATGAGTCATATCAATCTTAATATTTTTAAATGAGAGCCCTATTAAAAAGTCTTCTCTGTACCAGATAATTCCAATGTATGAAATGTGTCATTCATTTACAGGGATTTTATGGAGAGTTATGATATCTTTGATATCTCTGGTTTTTCAGAGGAAGATCTTATCAAGAGTTTCTGATTTTGAATGTGAAGTTGTTTGAAAATTAATGTTGTGCGTTTATCTTGTTTGCCAATTTCTTCAAATATTAAAACAGTTTCTCGAGTTTATTTTCACTTGGTAGAGGTACTTAACCCAGTGTTTTTGATATCATTAGACTTCGTCTATCTGAGCCAAATGTTAAGTTACAGAGTACCGAGTTGTAACTTTTGTACAACCAATAGTTTGTCTTAAATTGAGGTGCCCATAGCATCTCCAATAAAAAATTTGTATTGTATAGATATGTAATTTCTTACAAATAAAAAATGTTATAGAAGCAAGCTGTGTTTTATATTTTCAATTCATTTATCTAAGGTATTTAACTATCAGGGAGATGATGCTTCCTTGGCGTTTTTCCTTTTGGATTGTGTTTTGTATATCGAGAAATCATCCACTTTTTACCCAACTGTCTTCAATTTGTAAAAAACAGGTATACTAATTTCATTTCATTCACAAATAAATGGAGTATTTGATGATAAACAATTGTAGTGATTTAATTGTTAATGGTGTTACGGCTTTTATGGTAATGCAGTTATGGTGTATTTTTGCCACACGTAAGGAGCACATAGGTAATTATCAAATAAATGGTAAAAACTTTCTACAGCTTATGCACTTCTTTTATTCTTTTAATTAGATTTGACCTGCTGAGAAGTTCTTTAATACCTTGTTAAAGTTAAAACAGGCTAGAAATTTAAATGATTGGCTACTTTAGATTCAGAAGGGGTATGCTACTTGTTTTTAAAGAAATTAGGTTACTTAAAATTAATGATTCAATTTACGTCCTTTCTTTTGGAGATGCAGAACCATTGAATATGGATAAACAAATAAACTGATAAAGTTAGATCCCAAAAATTTACTATTCTTTTAATTGAACTTCTACTTTAGTGTAATTACTATTTCAAAGAAACATTTTCCACACTATAATCTACAAGACAAGAATTCTTGGACATTAAATTAAATTTTCGGTTCGGCGCTTCAATACTACCAATGCCACCTAAATATTTCAGCCCTTGTTGCTGGTAGCCATTTTTGTGACGACACGCTGAAAAGGCTTATATTCCTGCATCTTATATTTACGCTTTCTGTATACACCGTGGTTTGTGCAGTTTGACGAGGTTTATTTGCATAATCATTAATTCAAGATTTGCTCTCTAGCAACAACTAAAGTTCAATTATAGTTGCTTGATACCTATGAAGATAGTTTCTTATGCGTGTAGTGAAACCATTCAATTGGACACTGTTCTGCATCAGCTGGCTATGCGACATCATACAAGTTTTGAGATAATCGTTTTCAAAGGTTTTATTATGTTTTCAGCTCTAAAAACTGTAATTTAATTATTTCATTCATTGAAGCGCCACACTACACAAACATGAGTGGAATATCTAGTGCTTACCTGCATAATATGAAATTAAGAAAAGCAGATTTGAAGATCTAGGTTTATAGCTGGTTGTTGTGAAACATTAAATCCCTGATGTGACTGATGGCATTTACATTTTTCATTAATTATAAGGCTATTTTTACAGATTTGGCACCAAAATTTTGTGAACACTTAGAACATGGTCCAATGGAACTGACATTTTTTTCAAAACTCATTTTTTTTCAAAAATGGCGCTTAGCTGGTTGATGCATAACACCGTCCAATTAATGTTTTGCCATGGTCTATAAGTGCTGTGTACCTAATTGTGGAGGGATGTGGTTGTACAGTGAAGAGTGAAGATTATGTTTGTGCTTTACCAGCATTTCTCATACTAGTTAGTTTTCTAATTTCGTTGGTTTGGGGAAACTTGGTCTTGTCCCATCCTTTTGCAAGCTACCATCTATCTATCGCTGCCCAAAGTACATTTTTTAAAAAAATTCTCGTGTTGAAGATGAAGTTATATGTATTTTAAAAAAAATCATTTAATTCATTTGTTAAAGTCGAAATAAAAGTGGAGGCTCGTATCATCTTGCACAGAAGATTGCATTTTAATTAAAATAATTTATTAATGAAGATTTTAAAATATATATCCTCCAGTTATGTATAAACATTTGTGATCATAATAAATAATAAACATTTTCTATATTTCGATATACGATTCACTGAGAAAATTTCATTGTTGAATTTACAGTTTGGGCCGTTCAAATAACAAAGAGGACCGTCACCTCTATGTTCAACTAATCTAATGACATTCAATAATAATCAATTAAATAATTAACATTATTGAAAACGGTGTACATAATTGCATCACAATTAACCTTAATATAAACGAATATTTTCGTGTTTAAAATAGCGGCCGAATTGCCCCCCCCCCCCCGTGAAAGATCCGAAATCCCGCCTCTGGAAGCAGAGGTTGAGGGCAGCAGGGCTCTGCGTGTAAATGAGATAGGGGGTCGACCATAAATTACGTAACGCTGAAGAGGGGGGTGGGGACCTGGGGCAGCGTTACATTCGGGTATAGGGGGGGTATTAGTTAAGCGTTACGTAACATAGATATTTATTTTGTTTAGTTTTCAACATTTGTTGAAGTCATTCCTTTCTTGAGTCCTGTACTAAAACATTAAATATAAACTAATTAATTTGTTTTAAAAACATAAGTAAACTAAAGTTATTGGTTGTAAATTTTACAATAAATGGAAATATTTTTTCAATATTTTTTTTTAATTCTAAGATAACGAAGAAACTATTCAAAACTGAAATGAAGTATATTCTAGAATCCATTTAATTTGGCACTGTAGACTCTCGCTCTTTCATCATCCACGACGGCATGTGCATAGCTTGTGATCAACCATTTCTCGCCTAAGCGTTCTTCCTTCACTCACAACTTCTTTCAGCGTTATTGTTCGGTGCATCCAGCATTGTTAACTAATTCTACTATAATTATAATTTTAATATACTACACAAGTAAAATATATACAAATTATTTCTATGTATTTTCACTTCTTGCACTTACAAGGCGAGATGTTGTCGCAAGCGTGACGTAATTATTAAGGTGGGACAATCGCACATTACGGATGCATTACGTGGAAGCAATACGCACATTACGTGGAAGCAATAGCTTCCCCAAACACTAGACTGTAACACACCCCAATCACCTCAGAAATTCGATGAGACCTGTTCCATGTTAGGCTCACACACATGAAGGCGGCTCCACACATGCGCCATTCGGCGAATCCCGAACTTGCGTTCGCCGAATCCCGAATGACCGAAGTGCTCCTCGTGGGGTTCGCTGAACATTCGTCGAATAGCGAGCGCTCTGAACCACACATGCGCAATTTGTAGTGTCTTGTGTGTTTGCCGTGCGCTCTGGGTACAACGAATATTCGCTATCTGTGCTCCCGAGCTGCAATGGATGTGGATTCACAACTTGTTATTGCTGCAGCTGCGTATGTGGTAATGTCTTGTGGGAGTATATTACTCAATAAAATAAAGAAAAAACCGAAAGAAGAAGATGGTGGATGGTATCAGTTCATCGCAGCAGAGAAACGTAAGTATTAATTAGCTTGCGGCGAAATATTTGCAGTTTCAAGTGAACAACTTTATTCTAGATAATAAAATTAAAAACCTAATTCTATGTACTAAAATTCATGTACACACATTCTACAAGAAGTATCCTCCACTGACCATATATCTGACTTTTCTCGGGACATTTACAAATCTGGGTAAAAAGGTCATTGGGTGTTTAAGAAATTATTACTGGTTATTAATGAATGTAGTGACAACCTTTTGAACATATTTCTAAACTTATAAGTTAGTTCATGTAACATTTCATTTATATTTTGTCCGTTTATCTAGTACAAATTCAATTCAGATTAAAATTAATGTGTATTCCCATTCTCAACTTCTGCAATTCAGGAGCTTGCATGGAAAAAAAAATTATATATAAATAATTTATATTCTATTTGACCTAGACGACTTGCAATTTTATTATAATCATGAGAGATTCTGGACAAGTTGTGATTGAGGTTAGTTGATGTTTCACACAGTAAACCAAGAAACAATTGTGCTAATCGGTACCAAGCTTTTTAATACATATATTTTTGGTAAAGACAAGTGTGCATAAAAGTGTAATTGGAGGTAAAAGAAGTGTATTTGATATTTCAAGTACCATGCCTTGTTTTTAAAAATCATATTTGCACAATTTTTATTTAAGACTGCTAAATTTCAATGCAAATCAAAATCACTCCCAATTCAGTGACTGCTTCCATCAATAGAGAAAAAAAAATTCTATTCCTAAATTGTAATTACAAGCCTGTTGCACAGTATTGTCTATATCCATTCATGGATTGGTATCCCCCAAGATTTTCCCAATGACCATACATTCTATCGCTGACATTCAATGTTTTTTTTTTCCATGTGTATCAATTGTTTTATCTGTTGCAGGTATAATGGCACAATGTTAATGGCCGACTTGCTGAGAGAGCCATCTGGCAAGTTCGAGAACTTCTGCAGAATGTCCAGTGAGGACTTTAACTGGTTACTCTCAGAGGTGCAACCAAGGATTGCCAAAAAGAACACAAAGTGGAGGAAAGCAATTCCACCAAATGAGCGTCTTGCCCTCACTTTGCGATTCCTTGCAACTGGTGACTCTTTTCAGAGCATCGGTTTGCTGTTCAAGGTGTCACCTCAGGTGGTTTCCAATATTGTCCCAGAGGTGTGCAGTGCTATAATAAATGTTCTGCAGGAATTATGTGAAGGTTAATAATACAATAATTTTTTGAAATATTTATTTTACTACAAACTACTACTCCATATTATTCACAAAAATCATCTCTACATGGGGCTCTCCATTTGGATCAGGAGGCTGAATTAATTCACCCCTCGCTTCCTTTTTTATGTCTAGAAGAACTTTATTTATTCGGTGAATGGCTACATCTCTATAATACTCGTCCAACGTTTCTAATTGTGCAGCAACTAATTCGCCAGCTATCGTGCTGACACTTTTTTTTGCACGTGGAGCTGCTGCTGTCTGCAGCAGCTTATACGCGCCATTAAGCTTCTCCTCCAATTCTCTCTCGCTTATTCTTCTTTTCCTCTTGTTTTTGTTACTCTGTCCCTCTGTCCCTTTGTTTTGTGATGTCGAAGGCATCACCAATGCTGCAATACAAAAAAGGATTAAATTATAGCAAGACGGCATTAATATTGGTTGTAGTTAAAGTACTAAATTAATACTCTGGGGGGGGGGGGGGGGGAACACACACACACACCATCATTTTCTATTATTTCGAGGTCAGGAATTCTGAAGTCGCCGTCATCGTCTTCTCCTTCTTCCTCCTCCTCCTCCTCCACCACCACATCTGGATTGTTTCCTTCTGGTGAAATATCCTAAAACATTAAACATAATTAACAGGCCTCTAATGCAAAACAATGTTCTGTGTTTCAGATTCCACAAAGTGCAAATGAGTGGCAAAAAATTGCTGACAAATTCAATGAAGACTGGAATTTTCCCCACTGCATTGGTGCCATCGATGGGAAGCACATAATTATTCAATCACCATTTCATAGCGGAAGTGATTTTTTTAATTACAAAAACAATTTTAGCATTGTTTTAATGGCACTTGTGGATGCAGAGTACTGCTTCACGTTTGTTGATTGTGGCTGCCAAGGAAGATTGAGTGATGGGGCAGTTTTTAAAAACACTGTTCTTTTTAATAAAATTGTTAACAATGAACTTAAATGTCCCAAAGAAGAACCATTGCCAGGCCGTAAAGCACCAGTCCCATATGTTTTTGTTGGGGACGATGCTTTCGGCCTACGAAAAACTATTATGAAACCTTTTCCTGGTCTTCATTCCAAAGGCAGCAAGGAGAGAATTTTTTAATTATCGCCTGTCCAGAGCCCGGAGAATAGTTGAGAATGCATTTGGGATACTTTTCAATGTTTTCCGGGTTCTGAGAAAAACCCATGATGCTGCAACCCAACAAAGTTGCATCTATAGTTATGACTTGTGTCCTGCTACACAATTTTTTGAGGAGGAGCAGAACCTCCCGCAACTTGTACACACCAAGAGGCACTTTCGATGAAGATGAGGATGGTAGGGTGATAGAGGGGACATGGCGGCAGAATGCAAACGACATGACCTCACTTCTGCCTTTACGTAACCAACCGCGGAAAGCGAGTATGGAGGCAAAAGATATTAGGAATGAATTTGCCGAGTACTTTATAAGTAATGGCCAAGTAACATGGCAAAGCCATTTTTGTTGAATTACTCTTATTACTCAATAAATTTGATTTGAAATAGTTACCTCTGTATTTATTGTTTTCCTTGGCTCATCTTTGTCCAACAAGAAGCTTGCCATTTTTTGAAAGGCAAACCACGTCGGTTTATACGCGTCTTCAGCACTTGCTCCACTTCTCGAACTAGATTTAATTTTGTTAATATTTGTTCGGAAGCAGGCCATCAATGAACACTTCTTACTTTTGAGAGCTGCCACAGAATACCTGCCGCCCATCTTTGTCTCGATGCGCTTCCATGCATCGTGGACATCAGTTCTTATCTTGTGATTCGGGTGGCGCGAATTCCAGATGATGTTCTCGGCCTCAAGTTCATCAAGGAAGGCCAAGATGGTCTCATTGGACCATTCCACTTCTAAAAACAGATCAATAATTTAAATGGTAACAATAACTCACAATGATAATTTTGAAATATATTCAAGTTACAGTTAAACTTTATCGTATTCTGATGTGGGGACTGTAGTGTAGGCTAATTATGCTCACAGGCACTACAGGAAAGATAGTTATTTTTGGCTTGACATGCATCCAGATTTTACAATTAGAGTTTTATGTGGAAACTTTAAGTAAAACATAAAAAGTAACTGAGTTAGGAGGCACTGAGCTAATCGTGGGGTATACTTAATTGATATTCACATAAATATGCATGCACTGTATGTAATTATAGACACATACATGAATACGATTTTGTACTTGATTTTCTTGACTAAATTATTCATTTAATTTACTTACGAGGAGGTACCTGAGCCATCACAGAAAACAAAAGCGACCTGTAACATAGTTCAACAAATAATGGGCATATTTCATTTTTTACTATTTAACTATCTTTATTAAATTATTTATTCAATTTACTTACAAAAAGAACTAAATAACTTATTCAGTACCAGGAAACTGCTCCAAGAGATGATCCAGAAGGCCACCTGTAACACTGTTCAACAAATAATGGGCATATTTCATTTTTTTACTATTTAACTATCTTTATTAAATTATTTATTCAATTTACTTACAAAAAGAACTAAATAACTTATTCAGTACCAGGAAACTGCTCCAAGAGATGATCCAGAAGGCCACCTGTAACACTGTTCAACAAATAATGGGCATATTTCATTTTTTACTATTTAACTATCTTTATTAAATTATTTATTCAATTTACTTACAAAAAGAACTAAATAACTTATTCAGTACCAGGAAACTGCTCCAAGAGATGATCCAGAAGGCCACCTGTAACACTGTTCAACAAATAATGGGCATATTTCATTTTTTACTATTTAACTATCTTTATTAAATTATTTATTCAATTTACTTACAAAAAGAACTAAATAACTTATTCAGTACCAGGAAACTGCTCCAAGAGATGATCCAGAAGGCCACCTGTAACACTGTTCAACAAATAATGGGCATATTTCATTTTTTACTATTTAACTATCTTTATTAAATTATTTATTCAATTTACTTACAAAAAGAACTAAATAACTTATTCAGTACCAGGAAACTGCTCCAAGAGATGATCCAGAAGGCCACCTGTAACACTGTTCAACAAATATGGGCATATTTCATTTTTTACTATTTAACATATCTTTATTAAATTATTTATTCAATATTTACTTACAAAAAGAACTAAATAACTTATTCAGCACCAGGAAACTGCTCCAAGAGAGGATCCAGAAAGCCACCTGTAACACTGTTCAACAAATAATGGGCATATTTCATTTTTTACTATTTAACTATCTTTATTAAATTATTTATTCAATTTACTTACAAAAAGAACTAAATAACTTATTCAGCACCAGGAAACTGCTCCAAGAGAGGATACAGAAAGCCAGCTGTAACATCAGTTTCAACAAATAATGGACATATTTTATTTACATTTTAACTATCTTTAAATTATTTATTTTAATTTATTTACGAAAAGATAATTCAATAATTTTCAAAGGCAGAAACACACGGACTTCCAAAACAAAAACAAAAATGAATTGACCACGGTGCAACGAAGTTCAACAATAATAATTCATATATTTTTGTTATTTACCAACGTAATTATTCTTAATTATTTTAATTTACTTACCAGAAACTCGCCCAACAACACGGCTCGCAAAGACGCACACGCACGGGGTTCAAACCAACGCGACCACGAGGGCGAACAAACGGCGAATGTGTGGATGGAGTTTCAAACAACCGGAAACTCTAGGCAAGGCGAATGTTCGTTTCCTTTGATGTGCCGGAAAAGACCGACAGGCTTCGGGTAGGGCGAATACCGAATATTCGGCGTTCGGCAAATCGCGAACGACCCGTCCACACTACTCGGGATTCGGCGAACGCAAGTTCGGGATTCGCCGAATGGCGCATGTGTGGAGCCGCCTTAAGGTCCGATTAAATTAAGAAGGTGATTGACATTTGTGAGTGGAGGAGAGTGACGTTGCCAGGTCGCAAACCACTGAGCACGTGTTACCGCGACACGAAAACAAACACTTCTAAAAATACGTATAAAAGTGTAAAAAAGCCTAACCTCAACGCAACTCATCCCAACACAGTACACATTGGCGCGCGCAGCACAGGCAGAAACACAGAGCACCAAAGCACTTATTTTGTCTATGGGCAGAAACGCAGGCGGCGCGGCGGCAGGGAAGTCTCTGTGCGATGCTCAAACGTTCCCCTTGTTCGGCAGTGGTAACTGAGCGACCTGACACGTCACGTTTTGTCTCTGAGGTTGGCAGCTGCCATGGAAACGGGAGAGGCGTCCTGACGTCACACAGAACTGTCAAATACCTTCTTAAATTAAATCGGACCTTAATGGACAGAGAGAGTACAGTGATATGGGAAGTTATGAGAGAAAGAACATGCATTGAGAATAACAATTCTCTGTTTGAAAAAAGCAAAACTGTCACAAAATAATTTTAAAAAAAAATGAATGTATTGTAAATTATATTTTCCTTTATTAAAATTACAATGTGTCATAATAACTCACAAAAGCATTTCTTACATTGTATGAAACACATTGTTTGAAACTTGTAATCCAAGTATTATAAACAATAAACATACGAAGTAGTTTCCTTCTCATTATTAGTGCCAAGCTGTGGAAAATCAGTTAAGTCTATTAAGGGGGCACTAACCTGTTGCAGACACTTTTGTACTACTTGACTAATATTACTATATCTCCGAGAATATTTGTCTTATCAATCTGAAATTTTTTACTGACATTCCTTAACAACAATACACATCATCTCTATTAGTTAGATTTGATTATTGTTATTAAAAAAAATTAATCAAATATTTTAATTTATGCAAAAAATAAATGAGTTAGGTACATTTTCTCAAAAACTATGTAATATTTTTCATTCATTTTTTTTATACAACAAATATGTATTGCTAGTTATAGTTGGAACCTAACATTATATCAATTTTGAGACTATATTATTTAGAATAATTTTTTAAAGGAAATTTTCTATTTTTTTTTCTAAATTCTGTAATTAAATTTTTTTATTTTTCAAATATGGTATAAATTAGTAATATTTTAGGTTCCAATGAGACAGACATTATTAATAAACATAATCTAGAAGTTTGAAGCTCATCCATTGAATAGATTTTGAGAAAATGTACCTTATACACATGAAAATGTAGTTTTCAGGAAATCGCATTTAAAGAATATCATGTACCTGCAGCTCTTCTTCTCTCTAAAACATTCCATAATTGTAATCTTGTGCTCCAGATCTTTTCTCCTGGTCTTGTTTCTCCATCTTCCTCTTCCTTTTCTTTGATCTTGTTGATTTGAAGGTCACATTTTCTTTGATTTCACAGTATTTGATGCGCATCATGTTTAACTGCTTCACACCACTCAAGCACCATTCCCCAGGATGAATTCCTAATTTCTCTAGTGTTCTTGAAATGGTTATGTAACCATCATTAAAGACAGATATTGCATCAGATACTGCTGTGGTCACTGTGTCCATTCCAGCAAATTTGGTTTTGGGGCATCGATCCCATATCAGTGCATTCAAACATTCATTATTATTCTGTGTCTTGCCATGAAGACACTTTCGCAGGAGGTCTGGGTGTGCCAAATCTCTAAAAACAGGCTTTATTACCTCTGCAACTGAAGCTGGAATAGGATTTTTATGAGTGATCTCAGTTTTCATTTTAAATTTACACCACTCATCAGAGCAGAGTGTATGTGCGGGGTGTTCATCTGTTGATGTCTTATGGAAATATATTGACCAAATTCCTCTTCTCATGGCTTCTAAATTATTCACATTTCTTCTAATGTGGTCACCATAGTAAAACTGAAGAGAATCTATTAGCTTATCAGTTAATCTTCCCTTTCCTCCTAATCCTTTTCCATCTGAGAGTGTTTTTCCTTTGAATTTCTCTCTGAGTTTTCTCAGACGACCACCCATTCTTTTTTGTATATGTCCAACACATTCTAACTTTTCAATTTTTTGGCTCCCATAAGGTTTTGTCTCTACAACTGCATTAAATGCCCTGCAGTCACCATCACCAATATATTTCACATATTTCATACCATGCTTGTTCACTGAATGGCAGAACATTTTAATGGCTCCTTCAACCTCCATACCTCCAGAAGGCCCACTGTAATTTTTTTTACAATTGGGCTTGTGGCTTTCATACCACTGCATAAATGTGTCATTATCCTTGTTCTTCTTCTGCAATTCACATGCATGACAGTATTTACTTAGTACTTCGTGATCGATGACTTTACCAGTACCAGCTTCAATAACACTTACTACTCCAAAATTTGAAGTATGCCCCCTTTTCATCCATGACCCATCTACTGTTACACCAATTTCATCAGAATTTTCTTCTGGAATAAATTCCTGGAGTTTCTTTATTTCATCTACAGCACTTGTCATACTCTGTTCACAGACACTCACAGAAGCTTTTGATAAAAGGGCAGTGTATCTTTGGAAGTTTGCAGCAGGTGGTGGAAGATTCAAAATACTACTCATTATCTGAGCAGATTTTAATGCTTTTCCAATACTTCTCATAGCATATGTAAGTCTCATATTTATGTCAAATAAATTACTATTGTGAACTTTCTCTGATGTCCAAAAGATCTCACAAAAATTACATCCATCACAAAGAATCTGCAATTTTGATGCCCACCCCTTTCTGCATTTCAAATCCTCTCTCACAAATAAATAACCTTCTCTGCAAGAACTACACAAAGCATATGATTGTAGCACAGTATTTAAAATGTTCAATGAAATTATTCTGTTTCCTTGAATGTCCAGTAAATCAGAATTATTCTGACACTTTTGTTCAGAGAACAGAAGTTTTCTCTTACTGGAAGAGGATTTGAGGTTATTTTCACACTGATTTTTAGGTTTGGAATATTGATTCCCCTTATATTTTCTCTTCTTACACCACCTAGGAGATGCGCGTGGCATTTTGCACAATAACACTTCAAAAGGACACTTCAAAGCGCACAAAACAAAACTCACCAGGGAACACACGTGGAACACACTCGAAAACAATTATTAACGCTCACCCAGCAACGAAACACGCCGCTTTACTGTCAACAAACCACTACGCTATCTGTTGACGATATATTAAGTTACATTCATGGTCGTTGGCGCGAAATTCAAGTACGTAGATCTTAGAAAAGAAGTACCTAAAACTGACGATTTGACGTTTGTCTGGCAGCCACGCCCACTTAGCAACGTCAACTTAGCAACGTCAAGTTTAAAATGTCATATCTCAAAAACTATTAGAGATAATTACATGAAACAAACTGGTATTAAAACTCTAATTAAATGACTTTCCGAAAATGCAATAAAATTTTTTTTGAATTTTTCATCCATATCTAGGTTAGTACCACCTTAAAGCATTCACATCCATAGTATAGTTACTTATAGTATACTTGGGTTTTTATTTCTTGGCGCATGGGGGCTTCTCTGCAGAATGAAATATCTCACGGTATTTCGCGTCGTTCCCGGTCATGTCCAGTGGCGTCTCCTGGCTAGTAGATGTGGGGATGCGATCATGATATTACAAATTGAACGCATAATTCCAAATATTTAAAGTCTGCGTCATTCTACTTTACTCTGAAGTATTTTAGAAGTGTATGTTGCAAATTAGACACATTCTGAATCTTCCTTGAAAATCATTTTCTCATTGCATGCACTAACTTACATAAACCAAACAATAAAACTAAAAAAATAACCACAAAAAAGTACATACCTAATTTTTGAACGAGATCTATTCACGTTATCTTGGTTGTCCATCACAATCCACCTTAAGTTTTTCGGAATAGGAGAAAGAACTGCACGGAATTTCACGAATCCTGTCTATGACACAATGAAACGTTTCACTATTGTTCCCTGCCACATATAACTCACCCACTACCACAAATGAACTGGATGAGCTCGCCATATCGCACACGCACACATACACGCAAGTTTTATTCTTTCGCATTACAATTTCGAATTCACGATTCTCTTTAACATATCACCAACTAGGCAAAGTAGTCTGTTTGACGCACATTCAGTATACTGCGATTTTTTCTAAACAGCGACCCTCAAGGCCACTCAAATCCCAGCTTCGCGATGGAATATGTCACGGTATTTCGCGTCTTTTCTCGGTCTTGCCGGTAGAAGTCGCATGATCGCAAGCACTGCTTCATAAGGTCGCGATCGTGCGAAATCTAGCGGGAACGACTGAGAAAGACGCGAAATGCCGTGACATATTCCATCGCAAAGATGGGATTTGGGTGGCCTTGAGGGTCGCAGTTAGAAAAATCGCAGTAGAGTAACATGCATTTACGCTAGAACGCAGGACACACATGACGAAATAACATCGCGCGCACCGTTTTGAGTTCACGGATTGTCTCTGTCACCATTTCCTTACATAATGGGAGTGATCTTGTTTTGTCAGGCCTGCTAACACACCGAGTTACCCAGTTGTACTGAATTAGGTTGAAATATGCTTAAGCATAGTTGACAGACTTGCTTGTCTTGTGAAGAAAAACAATCGCGCCGCCTGTCCCCCGCTAGCGGGTCACGTGACTTCTGGGATTCCCAGGCGTGTTGCGAATTATGAGAGAGAGGAGTGGGTATGGAAGGTTATTGGGAGGGGTTACACGAACGCCAATGAGAAGCCTTTGATGTGAAAAGCTATGTCATATTTCTGGCAGTCGAAACCACGCAGCTTAAACACAGTGCATGGCCGTGAGATCAATAACCTCGCCAATGAAGTGAGGTCGTTCAAGGGATGTTTCCTCGGCCGGTCACATCCAGCGAGGGGACTAACGCCTATTGGACCGCGCACGTATATGGCGGGAGGGAATAGAGAAACCAAAGGGAGATACTTAACAGAAGAAAATAAAATACTTTACTGAAAATATTTTTAAGTGATGGAAAACTAGGGGATGTAACACATCACTCGCATGCATTGAGCTTACGCCACTGGTCATGCCGTTAGGAGACGCAAGATCGCCAGCACTGCTCAATAGTCACAATCACGCGACTCCTAGCGGCACGACTGAGAACAACGCGAAATACCGTGAGATATTCCATCGTGAAGACAAGCCTTCACGTGCCAAAAAATAAAAACCCAAGTATATTACATCAAGAATGACCTTCATTGGACAAGCTATATTGTGCAGAATAGCAGTAGCTACTAATACCCTTTCAACATTACAGAATTTTAAATTTATGCCTGTAACCAACAGTGGCGTAGCGTCAGGGACGCTGAGATGCTGAGCATCCCCGTATATAAGAACCTTAAATACTGTATTGATTAATCTTACAAGTGGTCTGTTGAGTGAAAACACGTTTTGTATTAATTTTAAATTGATTTCCTATGTTTGAATTCGGCGGGCTGTTGAAAGCTGGCCTCTGATTGCTTGAAAGCTAAAATACTTCAGCGTCTGCCGCCAGATTGCGACGAGCAATGACGCATGCGCAGATGGCGAAGTTCCCCTCTCCCCTCTTCACCCCTGGCCCAGAGAAACCGACTGCTTTACGCTAGCGTCTACTGCGGAAAGAACCTCGTTTGTGCACGAGAGCGCAGCACACTTCAGGCGTTCAGTAAATTATCTTTCTCTCTCTCACTCGGGAGTCCCCGCTTGGTCATGGGTACAAACTGTAGAAATAGTGCCTGACTACTATTTCTTAATTAATATCCAAGAAATTGTATTATCTCTTAAATAGATTACATATTATTTAAGTCTGGCAATGTATAAATTAACAAATGGTCTTATTGCATTCGCGTATAAGAATTAAGCTGAGCCATTGTATAATTTGCTTTCACGACATCGGCAGCCCTGACTGCTGTGAGGATTTTGTGGGAAGCGCCTACACCGTCGTAAGCAATCGAGATCGTGGAAGTAGTCTCAGTGTATCTGCCTTGTGTTGCGTTCGCCTGTTAGACGAAGTAGTTGATAGTGACATTTGTGTGTTATTGTTGAGCATCCCCAAACGTGTGAGTCACGCTACGCCACTGGTAACCAAGACAAGAAATCGCCTTTTCCACACTCCATAACTTCTTTCCACACAATTGCGTATCCTGATCAGACGATTCATTGTATAATTGTTGTCTTGTCGGGTGTGATAAAGGTGTTAATAGGTAAGGGTTTAAGGCATCTCTCTTGTCACCTACTTACACAAAATCCTGAAAGTCTTCTGATTTTTTAACCCTTAAATATAACAATTTATACATAAATATAACGTGGGGTCTGTCAGACCCCAATTTTAAAGAATGTATAGTTTTACCTAAAGGTTTTCGAAAGTTCTGTAAATATTTGTTAATTATACTTTTAAGGCCTTTTAGTAGATCTAACACCATTTTGGGGAAATTATTGTTATTTCATTAAGATATTAGCACCATACATAAAAATTACACATTTTTTGACAAATGTGTAGAGATTTGGATGAATATTTTTTGTTTTTAAAACAAAATATCACTGTTAAACTTTATATTTTATTAAAGGCCATAAAATACTGCAACCCAGTATTATCATTATCTTAAAAATGTAAACAGTTTTTTCTTACAATACCTTAGTAAATGAGACGTTATTTAGATAAGAAAAACAAAATAATACTTCATTAGAGATTTGATAGAAGTAAAATTTAACTGAAAATGAAAATAAATCAAATTTTGACTATCATTTTTAATTTACACATTTAAAAATAACATTTGTGTAAAAAAATAAGTTAAAACTATTGAAAATCGTGTTCTGAAACAAATCAGGATCCGAATCAGAGTGATCACCAAACAAGCTCTCCGATGTTTCTTCGTTGTCACTCACATCTAGTAAATCTCGTATTAGGTGTAAATTATCTTTAATGTTTGATGTTATTTTGTCTAGAAAAAGTCTTAAAAATAAACAAAAATGAAAATTGCAACTTTGAAAAAGACACGTAAATATAACACTGGGGTCCAGCAGACCCCAAAGACACTTCCGCACTCTACTGCGAGGTTAGTAGCAGACTATTAGAAGGCGGAAACTGTGCAAACCCTTCCTAAACGTACTAACTGAATTTACATGGGAGTAAAATATCCCAAATATTTATTTTCCAATTAAACTTATATAAAGAAATTTGGTTGGGGTCCAATAGAGCCCAGGGTTATATTTAAAGGTTAAACTAGCGAAAATTGTGGAATCATGTGAATTCCCAGGCCACCTTAAAACAATGTGAGTAGTTTGAGGTCAGAATTACTCATTGTTTGGATATTTAGAGAGAAAAATTGTTTTTCTGTTTCTGTATATTTCAGCTTCATCTCCCCCTGGAGACTTGATTCGAACGTGAGTACAATCTATGCAACCAATGCACGTCGGGAATTTTGTGATATCATAAAGTTGTTTTACAATTGTTAACTCTTCATCCTCTGGAACATATATGTACTGTTTTCTTAATTTAGCAAATTCTGTGGAAACATTTACAATTATTCTACTGGCTGTGGATTTATGAACTCCTCCTAAGTCAGCAGCAACAGACACAAAATTTCCAGTAGTATAATATCTAAGAGTTATGAGGAGCTTTTGGTCAGGAGTTACAGCATAATTTTTGAGAAATAGAAATTAAAGGAAATAGACAAATAAGAATTTTCATATTCAGTCCTAATGAGTTTTAGAGTTGCCAACAAAATAGAAATTTCTCTCAGAAATTATTCACTGAAGGAAAGTAGAACAAGAACATAGTAGTTATTTATTCAATATATTTAATTTATTAACAATAATAAATCCGATTATTATTTATTTGGGTATACTGAAAATTCTTGAACAACAGTATTGAAAATGGAATCTTTGATATCGATTCTTCTCTAGTGTACACGTTTTACGCAGGTTTTGGATAAACGGAATCTGTCAAAAAATTCGTCTTCTCTCTAATGATTTGGACGAGGAGGAATATTTTTGGCTGTCTCGGAAACGCGTTTTTGAAAACTAATTCTTCAAAATCCTCATCGTCGGTTAATCGAGCAGTTTCCATATTAACTACTTAGACGTAAGTCATCACTATGGGGTGGATTTTGATGACCTAAAACATTGCCAAAAAAGTATCAATCCTAAAATGTTTTAAAAATTCCCAAAAAAAACAAAGAAAAATGTAACAAGTTTGTTCAAAACCAGTTCAGATGAACAACTCAAGCTGTTGGATATGTTACTGATGTAATCAGGGCTTTTCCCTTTGGTTCAAGTGAACTAAACTCAGTTTGCAAACTTTAGGTTTGTACCAGGGGCGTAGCGCCAGGGGACGTTGAGATGCTGAGCATCCCCGTATATAATATTAATAAAGAATCTTAAATCCTGTATTGATAATTTTGCAAGTGGTCTGTTGAGCGAAGCACGTTTTGTATTAATTTTAAATTGATTTCCTATGATTGAATTCGGCGGGTTGTTGACAATGACGCATGCGCAGATGGCGAGGTTCCTCTCTCCCCTCTTCACCCTGGCCAAGAGAAAAACCGACTGCTTTATGCTAACATCCTCTGCGGAAAGAGTCAAATGGACAAGTTGTTCGTTTGTGCACGAGAGCGCCGCACATTTCAGGTGGTCAGTAAGTTATCTCTCACTCGGGAATCCCCGCTTGGTTATGGGCACAAACTGTGGAAATAGTGCTTGTTTACCATTTCTTAATTAATATCCAAGAAATTGAATTATTCCTTAAATAGATTACATATTTTTTTAGTCTGCAATGTATAAATTAACAAGTGGTTTCATTGCCATTCGCGTATAACAATTACAGCTGAGCCATTGTATAATTTGCTTTTAAAACATCGACAGTCCTGACTGCCGTGAGGATTTTGTGGGAAGGCGCCTACACCGTCGTAAACAATCGAGATCGTGAGAATAGTTTCCAGTGTGTCTGCCTTGTGTTGGCAGTTCGCCTGTTAGATAAAATAAATTGATAGCAGTGGCGTAGCATGACTCCCACGTTTGAGGATGCTCAACAATAACACACAAAATGTCACTATCAACTAGTAAGTGTGAAAGTTAAGGCTAAATATACCGAAAAAAACTTGTAAGAAAATTTAATAGATCACAGCACTATCAGAAGGAATTTACTTTACCGATAACGTCTGAACAAATTGTCCGATTTTCGATCTGTAAACGGCATTTGACTCCTGTTTATAATAGAATTTACGCTACCCTTTTTCCAAAAAAACCAGCAGAAACTCAATTTTTAAATTTTTTCTCGTACTTCCGGGAACAATTTCAAAAATGTGGGCTTATAGCGCGATGGCGACACGCTTCCAGAATCCAACGCCGTGTCAACATGCAATCGGGTATAATAGGAGCGACGGAAAGTGAAATTTCGAAAACCACCTCATCCCACTCCCCCTTGCCCTCCTCGCCGCCTAGGACATCCGCCCTTTGTGGGCCGGGCGGCGCGGCCAAGCCGGCACGGGCGACGAGCGGCGCGGCGACGGGCAAGAAGGCAGAACTTTCGGGGACAGCAAGCCAGGCCACCCCTGTCACTTCGTTGATGCTTCCGTCACTTCGCATCTCAAGATATTTTTCCCCACATATGAAACTAGTGATGCTGTAATAGGGGCAAACGGTCTCTATCATCTTTAATAGTAGTAAAAAACTATTATCTTATTCACATATTCCACCTTCCTTCGAATACCATCATAAGAATGTCTGAGGTATCACTCAAAACACCGATCCCGCTTTGGTGCTGATTTCAAAAAAAAATTTAAAAAAATAAAATTGAAATTGCGTAAATATCACCCATATTTCCATCTCCTCACATCGTATTTTAGATATATTTTACTCATAAGATCTCTATACTGCGATTTTTGTAGGAAGAGCTCTCAGGTCCACTCAAATCCATCTTCGCAATGGAATATGTCACGGCATTTCGTGTCATTCACAGTCGTTCCTCTAGATTTCGCACGATCGCGACCGTATGAAGCAGTGCTTGCGATCATGCGACTTCTACCGGCAGACCGAGAAAAGACGCCAAATGCCATGACATATTCCTTGCGAAGATGGGATTTGAGTGGCCTTGAGAGCTCTTCCTACAAAATCGCGTATATTACCATTTCACTACCGGAAAGAACAAGCAGAGATAACGTAAGAGCTCTTTTATCCTACGTCTCGATTTATCATTTCAAACTGGCGTTTGTCACCACGTTACGTACTATCGATCTTCTGCTCATTCGCAGTGCAAGTTTCGCATCACTTTGGTGCATCTGCGCATGCGCAAAATATCGATAGTACTTAACGTTCGAGGTGGCAAAAGCTCCCTAATGTGAACAAATCACCGTTAATGAAAATATTTACGAAATGAAAGGCTAGTCAAACAACGAATTACATTTTTGTAATTTTTGAAAAAAACAAAGGAATAGAACAATATGGTTTTATGTCACCTCAGAGTACATTAAGCACTATCCTTTCCAAAAGTTTAAGGAAAACAGTTGAAGTCGATTTTGAGAAAATCTTGTTTCTTGTAATATTTAAAAATTGCACAAATTGCACTCAATATTGCGCGAAAACTACTAACATTTCAAAAAATGTGCATGATCTTATGAAAGAACTAAGTGTGGAGAACAAATATAATTTTAAGGGAAAATCTCTATCTTCAATTTTGTAGTTGTAGGAAACGCCGAAAAAATTCAAACTTTTTGCAATTTTCTCCCAAAATCAGAGTCAGCAATGAAATAAGAGCTATGCCACCTATGGTGTATTTTACTTTATTCTTACAATTAATTTAAGGAAAGCATTTGGAGTAATTTTTGATTGATTGTTAGTGATTTCGGGCGCGTCAACTACTGTGGTCATTAGTCCCGTAAGTGCAATGCATGTTTATTTCATCGTGAGCTAGAAGAGATGTGCTGCTATGCCGATGGCGAGATCCGGCGCCGACCTTCCGTCCACTAGCGGGGCTTCCCAACCAGGTATCTGCACCAGCGGGGCACCACCCCCAGCCGGGACAAGCTCTAAATCACCGACCGATTTACCTGTCGGCTTGCGGGTTTCTTTCTTAACAAGGTATCTCCCACCAGCAGTGCACGGCCCACAGCCGGGACAAGTTCCAATCCTCCCACTGGTCTCCCAGCATATATGGTAGTGCTGTGCAAGTTAGTGGGTGTGTGTGAAGATAGGACAAGGAAGAGGAAGGAAATTCGCGCGCGGTCCGTTTGTTAGGGTATTGCTCCGGGATTCGTTTCATGTTGATCGGAGAAACCACGGAAAACTTCCAATCAGAGCAGCCGGTCGCTAGAATTTTCCTCCAGACATCGGTTGAATTCTATATCTAACTGACAAACTAGTGTTGAAAATCCTGCCACCGTCGGGACTCGAACCTAACCCCTCTCGGTCAGAGGCATTGCAGTGACATCAGTTATGCACTGAGCCACCTATCCTGGTTGACATTTTTGAGAAAATGTTGAAAATGTCCCTGGGGCTTAATATAAAGTATTTCCAAAAATTAATGAATGTTTTTAAAAATCGCAAAACTTCGACTCAGACCAGATCGACAGGGTTTATTCAGTTGAGCAAAAATTCTACACATAGTTTAGGCGCTAGTGATGTTCACATACGCCAGACAGGCATTCACAGACAGATGGACGGACGAACGGACGTTAAAAAGTCAAAACACACACACACACCCTTTTCGGTATCAGGGGACCCCAAACGAGTACTTCCGTTAAATCTCGAAATAAATTTTCCGCAGCATTACATAACTTTGTGTAACTAACACGGAAAGTAACTAGTGGTGCTACAGAATGGCACAGACTTTCCCGTATTAGTTTTCAATTTCCTATAGTCTCGGCCAGCTATTCGGACTTTGTCGTAGTAAAATTTACTATTTTGTTGGCATGGGTTAGATTTATGGCCTTGCCCCCGTCTTGCCACCTGCCATTTAACGCACCAAACATATTTTTAGGTTTTCTCATTTTTCGGTTTCCTATGGTAGATTCAAAATATTGCTTTTAGAATATTAAAGAAGACTGAAACGTTGTCCTTTACGACAATTTTCATTCATAACTTGAAACCGTTTTTAAAAAGGGTGTTTAAGCATCTGTGTCAATGCGAAATATGAAGCCCTTTTTCACAGGATCTTGAGTTTTTTTAAAAATTTATTTTAAGATATTTTAAGCTCTTCCATTCACAAATGCAATAATGTTTACAATCGCTGCAAATGTGCATACAAGGCATGCGAAATATTTTAAAAAACACATTTGTGTAAATTTTGAAGAAAAACCACAACAAAATAATACAACAAAACTTTTTTTGTTTCCTTAGACAGTGCATTTCGCACTATACGTACCAAAACTCTTTGAACAAACAATTTGGAACCTTTTTCAGAAAAATTGGCGTTTGAACGTTTCTGAATGCGAATTTCGAGTTAATTTCCAAAAAACATTTTTAATTTTCGAAAAATTTAAATGATATAATTTAAAGCACGTGTGCTCATAAATCTATGCAAACAAATTGCCGATAATGTAAATAAACGACATGAGAGGCTATTCAAAAGTTTCAATTGTGTTTATTTTTCGCAAAACAAAAGAATAGAGCAAAATAGCGTTTCTGTCATCTCTTAAAGTACATTTCGCAATATCCCTACCAATAGTTTAAAGGAAAAAAATGAAGCCGATTTTGAAAAATCTTGCTTTGTTATCTTTTAAAGTTGCATATATTGCACACAAGATTGCGCCAAAACTACAAAAATTGTTTTAAAAAATTGCATGACCTTAATGAAAGAACTAATTATGTACAACAAATTTCTTAGAAAGGAAAAATCTCTATCATTAATATTATAGTTGTAGGAACCGCCGATAAAATTCAATCTTTTGCAATTTTCGAAAATTCACAGTTATCAGTGAAATTGGACCTAAGCCATGTGTATTTTATTCCATTTTTACGAGAAATATAAAGAAAAATTTGGAGCCATATTTGAGCAAATTTTTAAAATATCCGTGGGGATTCGTGTAATGTATCTCCAAAAATAATGCACGTTTTTAAAAAATTGCAGAGCTTCGACTGACAATAGATTGACAGCTGTTTTTTGTTTTGTTTTTTTCCAGTTTGAAAAATTTGTATGCAGTGTAAACGCTAGTGTTTGTTCACATACACCAGAGACACTGGCGGACGTTTTTCCTTCAATCAATTTTCGTATTAAGGATCCACAAAACATGGATTCTGGTCACGAATTACAGGAAGTATTTACTATACAACAGATTTATCCACATTTTCATTACCAGGACTCGGCTTTGAGAGTTTTCCTGCGCACGATATAACTTTCTCTTCGTATGAACATTGAGAAGAGAGACAAAGTAAATAAATGTTCACAATTTGAAATTCCATTACTAAAATATTCATTACATCGAATTTAAAAGTAACTACTTTTTCTGCCTACTGTTTTTTTTATTTCTCTCTATAAGCAATGAAAACAAAGAGATGCACGTAGAAAACTCAGAGACGAACAAAGATCTTTGAAGCACTCTGTTCGAAATCTTTACGTGCAGCAGATAGGAATGTCAGCAATTCTGAATTAGTATAAGGCAAAATATACTCAT
The DNA here is from genome assembly GCA_031308135.1 of Acheta domesticus. Lineage (NCBI taxonomy): Eukaryota > Metazoa > Arthropoda > Insecta > Orthoptera > Gryllidae > Acheta > Acheta domesticus. The sequence goes on from JAHLJT010009419.1 coordinate 174,728,609, forward strand.
TCCTAAAAATATAAATACACATTTAAATAAAAAACTATTTTTCAAAATTATTTAAATATATTTTCGGAAATAATTTCAAGAAAATTTGGTAGATTTGTGAAAATATCTTAATAATTAGCAAATAATAAATATACTGTTAAGCAGATATTAAATGTTCAGCAAAATATCTAAATACGTAATACAGTACAAAATTTGTAAAGAAAAATTTAAATATTTTGTTAGGATTGCAACAGTTCGCCGAGATTACAAAATGAGAACAGTAGACAAAACATATGTAATTACATTAGACCCGGACTTTAGCCATGAGATCGTCAAGCAGTACCGCGAAACAGAATTTTGACGTTACTGAAGATCATTTTTTTACATGACTAGAGAAGTCTATTTATCCGATTTCAGTGTATGATATGGCGTTAGATTCAGGTGCATCTCGCCAGCGCGCTATTTTACCTCTTTTTCAAATTTGTCTGCAAGTATAAAAACATTTTAAAAATTCGATTCGGCTATTTTACTGGGAAAAGGATTAACCAGGTGAATTCTATGAAGGTGACAAACGCAGTTATGAAATGATAAATCGAGTCGTAGGATAAAAGAGCTCTTACGTTATCTCTGCTTGTTCTTTCCGGTAGTGAAATGGTAATAGAATCTTAGAAGTAAGATATATCTAAAATACGATGTAAGGAGATGAAATATGGGTGATATTTACGCAAATTAGTTCAATTTTATTTTTTAAATTTTTTTGAAATCAGCACCAAAGCGGGATCGGTGGTTTTGAGTGATACCTCAGACATTCTTATGATGGTATTCGAAGGAAGGTGGAATATGTGAATAAGATAATAGTTTTTTACTACTATTAAAGATGATAGAGACCGTTTGCCCCTATTACAGCATCACTGGTTTCGTATGTGGGGAAAAAATATCTTGAGATGCGAAGTGACGGGTGCCTGGCTTGCTGCCCCCGAAAGTTCGGCCTTCTTGCCCGTCGCCGCGCCGCACACTGGGCCGGGAAGAGCCGAAACTCCCCTGTCCAAATTTCCGCATTTCTAGGGAAAGAAATGGAAGGGAATTGAATAAATGGTTAATGGAATGCATATAAATAAGTAATGTCATCTGTTATACAACAGAAATATATATTTATATTTATACAAGGGGATACTTTATGCGAATTTTTCCTGCTAATTCATCTTCGCTGCTTGAAGTACTTTCACTTTCTTTTTCAAGGCAAGGAGAGAAAATTCATCCTTATCAATAATTAATTTAAATCATTCATTTTCTTTGGAATTGCTTTACAAATGTAATATTTCTGCATTGAAGTTGTTGTCGTACCTTTCCATCCGACATAATCAGAAGCATGTCGTGGAAACCATATTACATAGAAAGCCGTCCAAGCGAAACAAGTGTAGACCTAAGTTGTTTAATTTGATTTTGCATAATTTGTTTTTTGTTTCATTTTATTTAGCTGAGCTGTTTCTGTTTCGGAAATGAAGCTTAATCGGTCTGCAATAACGAATTTATGGAAGTTGAGGATTTTGCCATAAACAGTTTTTGTTTCTTACGAAGAGACAAAGTTGAATCGAATCAAAACAGTTAATAAACATGTCTGTATTAATGAAATAGCCTCCTGTTTTACTCATTGTGTTAAGTGCTACCATCAAATCACCTCTTGCTTATTAAACTTGAGCTGGGCGCCGAAAGAAATTTGGTGAGCGAAAATTATTCGAAAAGCAGTATGGTAGAGTAGACTGCAGATTTACTTCGGTAACAGTTCTGTAAAATGAAGTCATGCTAACACCGTTCCTTAGCGGTCCCTACTTTGTTATATGTGAGGTACATTAAGGCAATTCGGGGAACTTGGAGTTGGTGTGTACTGAGCTGCGCATGTAAGCTTGGAGTTCTCAAGGCCTCCTTCATCAGCTAAGCTGTGTCCTTTGCCCCTTCGAAGCGCAGACGCATTGGGTTGGGAGAAGAATGGGTGTCACGAATCGTTTTTTATTTTCCTTCTTTTCCTCCTTCACTATTTGCTTCATATGAAGTTTGTGGGCGTCGTAGGTTTGAAGAATCTTCAAGATCTTCTGGAGCAGGAATTTAAGATGGCAAAATAAATCTTTCATTCAACCAAGCTGAATTTTCTTTTAAAAATTTACCACACTTTCTACTGCTTTTGCCCCAACTGACGAAGTCACTATAGTTTGCCATTGTCTTGTAAATAGCTCATTTGATATTTTTTCAGTATCTGTATGTTGACAAAGACTACTAATTGCTGTATTTTGGCATCGCGGCGATCGCATTTCGCGTACCTCATATTTGAGCATTTTGTAGAAATTCGTCTAAAAAGAATAAATGTTTGTTTTGTAATACAAATCGTCTTAGAAGTCTTAAAAATATTATTTACTCTTTGAACATACGTCAGGAAGTGACTTATGTGAGGAAGACGCAATCCGCAGTACTTAGTGCAAGCAGTGCAAACTACGTAGAAAAAATGTAAACGAGTGTATCTCACAAAACGCTGTAATGTGCTGTAATCTGTTAACACGGTCATTTTCCTCACACTTGTTTCTTCTCATAACAATTTGTCTCAAACCGGAAGTAAGCGAAAGTAACAAGTAAGAGCCTCGAAGAAAAATACGATATCTCTATTGTGGGATTCAAATGCGCAAATATATATTTATAAATTTATTCACATAAAATATCATATTCATATATTAAAAATTTATTCACAAAAATGGAAAAAGTCTTTACTGGAAGATAAGAAAATCTCTCTCTACAAACTAAGATATTCAGCAGACCGGTATCTTGCAAAGTCCCTGAGTACTGATTGTACCAATACGGGCTTTCTCTTTCACATTCGTCAGGACAGAAATCAGAAGCAAACTGAACCCAACTTTGCAGCTCAGTTCCGTGGATTTAGAACGGTGCACTGAATTTCTGCTTATAGTCTATAAAAGGGGTGGACATTACTCTAACGATAGGCAAAATCTCAGCGCCAGGGGTGTAATTTGAGTTTTTGGACTTTTGGCCAGCTTTGAGGCATTTCTGGCCCACGGTGCGCCGGCTCGTCGCCCCGGCTTGGCCGTGCCGCCCGGCCCACAAGGGGCGGATGCCCCGGCGGCATATAAGCAAACTGCACATGTATTCGGCACCGGGCTTCCCTGATTGGTTAGCGAGTGCGGAGCGCGGAACCGCGCGAAATTCGATTTACGTTCTCTTATTACAAGTGTTGTAGGTTCGTTTTAAGCGTTGTTTTGTCACTTTCGAAACTACATAAATGCTTTTCAATTTATTACTATTTATACCAGGGGCGGAACCAGCCGATCATTTTTTGGGAGGGGGCATCATAGATTTTTGTTGAATAATAAACATGTGTTATTATAATTATCCATTGACTCAGACGAATCAAGGATTTTATTCTGTTCATGTCTCAACATTTATTATGCGCCAATAAAAAAATTGAAGTTAGAGGGGAGGGTAAATGTGGCAAAAACAAAAGAGGCTGAAGGGATTGATAGAAACCGAAAGTTTTCTCAGTATTATTTCAGTTTTGAGCAAAATTAAATTAAAATTAATTTAGGTTGCAAATTGAAAATTTTATTAAAATATCACATTTTGTAAACATTTTTACATTATTATGATATATTATAATCTTATTGAATGTAATTTTATCTATTTCAGGAGGATAAATAGGTTGTAATAGAATGGGTTGTAGGTTTTTCAAATTTCTCAATGGTTTTTGCCAACAACTCATTTTTTAAAATTTATTCGATAGCATCTAAATGAATTTGAACACATTTATGAAGGGCATTAGTATAATCGTTTTAGTGCCTGAAATTTTTTAAATCTGCTCATGTGCATAAAAAGAGGCAACTATAATCGATTCATCATGTATTTCATACTATTGAAATGAATTAATTACATTACATCGTGAACATAACCAAAAAGAAGAAAAAACAGCAAAAAGGCAATAATGTAAATATGATACACAATGACTAACAATGAGACTTTACTTTGGCTTGACCTAGGCCCTAGGTATGATCATATCAGTAGCACACAGTTATTTCTGTTGAATTTGTACAACCACTGGCATAATCGTCTTCACAAATATCTTCAATATATTTAAGAAGGGTCTCGTGATATTTGCGTGATTCTGCAATACACATTCCCATTTTAAACTATTGAAGGAATGTTCCCCTTGTAGCCTCATCAGCAGGCAGGAACTGCTGTTTCAGCAGTTCTAGCATAGTGATTACAATTTTCTTTATTGTTATAACCCCAAACAATCCTATCTGAAAATAAAAATTAATTATTTTAATCGGTTATTAGGCTGAGGCTTAATTTATGTGTTAATAATTATTAATATGTATTATTAAATGTTAATATTCAATTGTTAATTGTTTAATTAATAGATTATAAACTTAACATTTAACAATTTTTTTTTATTTTATTGATTTATACTAAATTTTGGATATTTAGTTATGTTTTCTAACTTAGGTATTTATATTTATTTCACAATTGCTAAATAGGATTTTTGAAAGGAAAATTTGATTATTGATTTGTATTTGTGTACGTCAATTGTATACTTGTTATGATGTTTAGTTTGCTAGACAAAAAATATAAATTTTTATACACTCAATTTTCTTGCACTGGACTGAAAAAAAAGCAGGAATGGTGTTCGGGGATATATAAATGATCAGTCGAACTCACTGTTTCATTCTTTGCTTAGCTCTAAGAGTTAGTTGATACGTCGGATGTTTGCAATCTGAAGCGCCTGATTGCGCGTCAACGTGGGAGACGTTTCCACGAATACAGTGGTCCTAAACCTGTTCGCACACGCGGTTTGATTCCGAAAATACTGTGTGCCTATGCTTAGGTTTTTATTTCTTGAAGAGAAAGGGCCTGTCTTCACGATGGAATATCTCAGGGCATTTCGCATCTTTCTCGGTCGTGCCGCCAGATGTCGCATGATCAGAAGCACTGCTAGATATGGTCGCGATCACGCGACATTTAGCGGAACAACCGAGAAAGACGAGAAATGCTGTGATGTGTTCCACCGTGAAGACATGCCCTCACGTGCCATGAAATAAAAACCCTAGCATAAACTACCAAACCAAGTTTCAGAAAAACTAAATTGAATTCCTCTAGGGGACGATGCAAATAATGACAGTCACAAATAGCCCGAATTTTTAATGAATTGATCATTTCATAGTTCCTTGGAGAATCGCGGACATCAGTTTTAGAACAACTATTGTAACTCGAAATTAATGTTCACGTGCTCACTGACACTATGTGTGGCAAAGTTTTGTTTTGAAGCTGTATCAAGACGTCTGTAAACAAATTTAAAATGAATACAAATGTACAAATTCGAAAATATCTTAATAAAAGAATCTTTTTTTCGTGTGTCTGCAGTGTTACGTTTAATTTTTACAGACAATGTAGCAGAAGAATGTTTAGAAAGTCTTCTATTTTTCGCCCCTACTACGGTACTTTTCTGTATGTACATGATGGCATACACTTTTTAGAAAGTGAAAGGACAAATTTTACTCTCTCTGTAAAAAAAATAGAACATAAGATGTATTTCTATCAACTTACGAACAAACAAATAATTTTCCTGAAGGTTTTGATGATCTGACATTCCATTTCGTTTGGGTGATCTTCGCACACTTTTCTACCCAAATGTCTTCAATCGAACATATTGCAGTTCTTATGATAGTTTCTTCTTCATTATCCATTAAAATGTTTATAGCTGTAATTCGCTTGGAAAAAATATGTAGTTTCCTATTTCGCATTTATATAAAAACAAAATATGTTTAGGTACTTATTGACAAAACATTGTTGGATTGTTAGGATAGTTCCCATAATGGTAAAGACAAATATAACAGCTGTCAGAGAAATACGCCCGAAAACGCAGTCGATCGCTTTGCCTACGAACACAGTAGCCGAGTACACGTGCACTCGCTCGCTGTGGCTCAGCTCTTTGCAGTAAAGGTCCATTCACAATGCAGACGTAAACATAAGCGTAATGCATAGACATAAACTTAAACATAAGTGATAGGCTGAAGCATTCACAATGTACAACATAAGCATAAGCAAAGATTTTCTATTTTCTGTGGGCCATTCTAGTTACTATTGGTTGGATGTGAGAATCTATATTCTATATATATTGAAATTTTGTTTAAAGTTTGCATGTTTATTTAACATACATAACATATATAAACATATACGTATGTATGTTTTTTTTCATACTGTGGTACAACTGCTCTTTACGAGCTAAGGCCTACCAGCGGTGTCTTGGCCTTGCGGCCGTGAGTTGGGTTAGGTTAGGTTAGGTATTTTAATTTCAATAAAAATTCAAACTAAATGGTACCACTATGAATATTACAACGAAACTAAACTACAAAAATATCGTACGCTATAAAACAACGCGGAAAACCGTCGTAAATCAACCAAGTCTTTCGTTCGATCTATCGACTTCGACCCTATTTCGAATGCTTTAAGGCCTTAAAGGCTCATTCACAATGCAGACATAAACATAAGCATAGCGTTAACATAAAAGTTAGGACAACGTTTTTAAGCGGACTCATTCACAATGCACTCGCATAAGCATAACTCATAAGACGTTAACTTAAAAGCTTGCAAGCTTCAAGCTTCTGTGCTTATGCTTATGTCAGAAATAAGAAATGAACCAATCACAGTACGTTTAACTCAAAATCGAGTATCGAAATCGATAGATCCAAATTGCTTGGTTGATTTTCGACGGTTTTCTGCATTGTTTTGTAGCGTACGACCTTTTTGTAGTTGAGTTTCGGGCTGATTTTAAGGACAGGGTTCGGCCATGGCCGTCTCGAATAGCAGGCCGTAGCATACCTTGCGTGACGTCACGAACTGAGTGCAGCGCGCTGGCAGTGCCCGATTCGGTCGTCAATTACTCAATATACTTTTTCGAAGCGCAGCTTCTTGAGTTACTTGAGAAAATGTTTAATTTAATTTTCTTCAAACAAATTAGTATCCAAACTGTATATACACAAAGGAAAATAGCGGTACGAAAATAATTATCAAACACATTGAGAAAAATGTTTTTTATTACAAGAAATGAAACATTACAATAACAATTTTTTTGAAAATTAGATATTATTTTCATAATTAAGTGCTGCAAGTTTTCTCTTGTTAGTCTTTGTCGTGCTCAGAAAATCATTTTTTACTTTGGTATAATTATTTAATAAAATATTGGTCATAATACTGCAACACTTTTTGGCTAATTGCTTCATTGAAACCCCACATTCACATTGAATGTTCAGAACAATATTTGCATTTTCCAGTCTGTCCATAATCAACTTAATCATTATCTGTTTTTGACTTAATTGAGAAAAGAAGAGGGATTCATATTCTGAATTGATTAAAGTTTGGAAAACTTGAAATGCATTAATACAAATTTTCACAGGGAATTCATTTGGATAAATAAGGCCTCCCCTATCAATAATTTTTAGATAGTCTCCAGCATCATATGGGAGTCCTTCAAATTCAAATTCTTTGTTGGGGACAGTTAAAAACTCTTTACAGAATGCACACTGGTTGTTCTGGAGTGCCCCTCTGCTAACATATCCTCCAATGAATACCAATGCTTCCAAATCATCACTGGATAAATCTACAAAATCTGCATCATGAATAACTGATTTTAAATTTGCGTCCACTTCTGGATATTCAAGATCATCTGAGTTAGAACAAGTAAATAAAAGCTCTTTCAAGTTAAATTCTCTCTTTAAGAAAGATCTTAGCCTAATTAAACTAAGGAATTTCAATTTTCTCTCAGATTCTAAAATTTGTTGTACAGAAACATGAAAATTAGCCCCACTAAGCTGTCTATATTTACCAAAACGGCTTTCTAATTTATCTGTTTGAAATGACCCTAAAAGAACATATTTTACTGAATCTTTTTGTAGCAAGTGTTCAATCAATTTTAAATGAGCTTTTGTTGTGTGAGAAAGAGCAGTATGGGTGTCTGTAGTGAGCTTGCCTGGACGAGTGCGACTATCTTTATTAGTTCTAGATGATTTTACTTCATTCCAAGCATTTAACCACTCAAGAAATTTCACCAAAAACAAGTAAGATGCATGATTGGTTGAAGTGATAGGTTCATGGTAAACATCTCTCAGGTGAATACCTTTGCTGGGATGTTTCACATTCACAATTTTCCACCAGGTAAGACAAATTTCTAAGAACATTTTGGTGCCTTCGGCCTCAACATGTTTATGTAGCGCAGCAATAGTTTTTTCATCAAAAAGGCGAACCGCATGGACTACGTTCTGTCTTTCAGTTGAAGATGGATACAGGACTTTTTGATTAAGAGCAGGAGCTATCTTCACAACCCGATCTTTTTCTTGCCAGTATAAATCTTTCAGATGTTTTACTGAGGCTCTTTCAATTCTTTTAAAGTCATTAAAGTTTGGAAATTCAAAAGTCTGATCTGCATCACGTTGATTAAGCCAATTATTCCTGATGACCTTTAATAAATGTACTGAATCAAATAGCAAGAACAAGTCTTGATCAGGAGACACAGGATTTTTAACTATAACTTCAAAGCTACCACCAGCAAGAGCCATAAATAAACATCTGTTAACTCTGTGGTTATCTGATATTAAAGCTATTACCTTATAGCCACAATCTTCCAGAAGAGCAAGAACTTGTTTACAGAAACAAATTAAATCATCACCATTTTGATTTTTAACAGGAAATAAAGCAGCAACATCTCTGTTTTTAGAATACAGAGAGGACAGCATAAATGTTTGTATAGATGTTGCTGCTTCTTCACAATTTGAAGCTTGGCCTTCAATTCTACCTCCTTTGTAAGATAACTGGTTTCTGCAATTAATTTCATCAATCATGACAATAACTTCCCATTCATGCACTTGTAATTGTTTGCACTTTTCTTTCAAGTACTTAGCATGATTGGGATTCATACCTGATTGGTTGGGTCCCATTTGTTGTGAAAAACTTTTTTAAATACATTGGATGAGGAAGTGTTAAAACTGCAGAGTCCCTCAAATCACAGTATGCTGAAGTGTGTCCAAGAAACATTGAAAAAGCCCAAATCATTGTTTCAGGAGAGTATGATGGTCTATTCACTCCCAATAATTGTAACTGCTCATGAAGAAATAACAGTTTCTTAGCTTTACAACTTCCACCACACTCTTCACCCTCAAAAGTCTCACTACAAACACTGCAATTTATATCACTCACACATTGTTTAAGAACTCCACACACAAATGCCAACTTTCTCTCCACAGTAGATGTACTAAGACTCCACGCTTTAAAATGATTAAATAGATTTGTAAATTTCATCCATGTATCACACTGAAAATCTTTCCCTAAAAACTGTAGCCTTTCAAAGGCATATCTTCACCTTCGTAAAACACTTTAACAGTCAAATCACTATTGACAACTAGAACAACATCCACTTTTTTGCAATGTGGATTATATTTTAAGAAATGCAACGATTCTTCATGCTTGATTGCAATCCAGTCTCCGATTTCACAATTTAATTTTGTGGTGTAGAGCTTTGAAAAATCTTCAAATGACTTTATTTTGTCTTCTTGCAAGAATTGCTGAAATTCTAAATCATTCCTTTCTTCTAATCTCGCCCTCCTAACAGCTGGATCAACTCGAGGTGGTGGTGGCTGAGATGTGTAATAGGACGGTTGATTCTCAAATATTGTGGGATAAGCATCCTTGGTTAAAACAGGGTTTTTCCTTGGTACTCTCAGAACACTTCCATCTGGTCTCTTGGCAACATCCTCTCTGATTATAAAGTGTTCTGCAAAATGTTTTATACACACACCAGAATACTGTCCAGGAGACCAAGTATCTTCTCTGTGAATACTTCGTATCCACTTTGCTCGACGCTCTGGCTCCTTGGGAAAGGAAAACACAGAAGTATACTCCTTCTGGTTGCCGTGGTTCGAATTGCATTTTGGCACGTTACATGCTCTTCCCATCTGTGAAAAACATTGATAGTAAATTATCATGAAGTAAAATAATAAGCGATGCTACATGGAAATCAGTGTCATTATTCTACATCCCATATTAAAAATAATTCCAAAAGAAGCACCCCCATAACCTCAAAACCAAGCGTTAAACGCGTTTAACAAGTTTTTTTTTCACAAAACGAAGAAGCTGTAGGCTTAACGACGAAAACCTAAGACTATTTGCCTAGTAAGAGTCTCACAAAATGTATAATTTTAAAATTACAACTCACCTTTGCGAAAGAGAACACCAACACACATGAATTAGAAAACACGGTTGTATTATAACGATTGACTTGCAAAGATCCACTTCATTTACCTCAAAATATTTCCAATAAACCCCAATCGCCTTATGATATTCTTCTAGAATGAAAATTCAGTTTCACTAATTTAAACAATCAAATTCGGACGCAAATGCTGAATCCAATGTACAATGCACAAGAGCAGCACATGCAAGGCACATGGGACTCGATGCCACCGCGATGCTACTGGATGCACTCAATTCGTGACGTCAGAACAACGTCCTTCGGCTTTGACTACGGCCTGTAAATCAAGATGGCCGTGGTTCGGCTCACTAAAACAACGGCGCACGGTTCACTTGCGCATGGTTCACTCGCGCGGACCACGAGAACGAATCACTCAGGGAGCACTGCTTGCATTGTGCATTGTGCGGTGTGGTGCGAATGTGTAATGGAGAATTACAATGGTTAAATGCATAAAATGCGTTGCATGCATAATGTTAAATGCATAAAATGCGTTGGTAATTATGCGTTGGACAGACTCAAGGATGTTTTATGTTAACGCGAGGGCCGAAGGCCCGAGCCTCGTCCTCAACTTGGACACGGGTAGCGAAGCGTCACGATTCCACACGAAAGTGCGTTGGCCACGTGGCCGTGTGCACACTGTGGCGGCGCCGCGAATGACTCGTTCGGAACCGAATCGTGCGCGTCAATGGGAGCCGAACCCTGTTCTTAAAATCTACCGAGTTTCGTTGTTATATTCATAGTAGTACCATTTAGTTTGAATTCTTATTAAAATAAAATACCTAACCTAACCTAACCCAACTCATGGCCGCAAGGCCGAGACGCCGCTGGTATAGGCCTTGGCTCGTAAAGAGCTGTTGTGCCACATTACATACGTTTCACAAAATTTCAATATATATAAAATATAGATTCTTACAGCCAACCAATAGTAACTAGAATGGCCCACAGAAAATAGAAAATCCTTGATTACGCTTATGTGGTACATTGTGAATGCTTCAGTCTACCACTTATGTTAACTCAGCCATGAGCAATCGTCTTTCTGTCTATTCTTGGGTGTTTTTAACGTGGCGCGTCAGGGACTGTCGTCACGATAGGAATATCTCACGGCATTTCGCAACTTTTTCAGTCGTGTCGCTGGATGTGCTAGTCACATCGCACTGCTTGATATGGTTGCGATCAGGCGATATCTAACGACACGACAGAGAAGACGTGACATAGATTCCATCGTGAAGCAGGCCCTGACGCGCCAAATTATAAGAACATAAGTATATCCAAAGAGTTTGGATTATTAACACTCTTTCAAAAAAGCTCCTTTAGATACTTATATATTACAATATACAGGTTCTGAATTAGATTATTTCATGAGAAAATATATTTTATATTAATGTACTTTATAGAAATCTTATATTTTCTTGGTACAAAAACATATATTATTTTACTATTTACTTTTGACGCTTTTATATCATTTATCTGTAGTTCGTAATTTATACAAAAAAGAGATGAAATGAAAAGATGGTATTTTTGTGTTTGAGAGATGTTTGTGGATGCACGATACATATCTTCATTAAATGAAAATATAGGTTATCTTGATTAGTATTTCCGGTCCCGCCATTTTATATGTTATTTATTCCTTGGTCCCGTGCAGCTTTCATTATCACGTTGCATATATCGCCACGTGATTATTCGTACAGGAATTTCGGAATATTTGAGCGTGATCACAATAAAGACTTATTGGAGTGTGAACAGGTAGGCGTGTAAGCTGAATTTTTTGTTTATATGCTACAATTAGCAATAGTCGCTAAGGGTTCTCAAAACAAAACAAGTGATCTTTGTTGTATCTAATTATTTTCAGGTTTCAGCAGAATTCTAAACATGCCAGAGCTCACAGAAGTAAACAAGGCCACATCCTCTCTCAGCGATGCCGTGGGAGGCGGCGCAGGTTCAGCAGGGTCAGGAACAGAATCTGATTCTGATGACACCATCCCTGAGCTGGAAGATCCTGGAACTGGAACGGCTGCAGGTGCTCTTGGAGGGGCTGCAGCTGCAGCTGGCCTTCCCATTGACATTTCTAAGGCAAAACAAAGCCGTGGTGAGAAAAAAGCCCGAAAAATTATGTCAAAATTGGGTTTGAAACCTGTGCAAGGTGTGAGCAGAGTCACTATTCGCAAATCCAAGAATATTCTCTTTGTTATTAATAAGCCTGATGTCTACAAGAATCCTGCTTCGGATACTTACATTGTTTTTGGAGAAGCAAAGATTGAAGATTTAAGTCAACAAGCTCAAGTTGCAGCAGCCGAAAAATTCAAGGCCCCAGAAGTATCTCCCGCTGCAGAGCAGGGTGGTGGTACTGCTGTTGTTGCTCCTATCCAGGAAGAGTCTGAAGAAGAGGATGTGGACGACTCAGGAGTTGAGGAAAAGGATGTTGAACTAGTAATGTCTCAAGCTAATGTGTCTCGAGCTAAAGCCATCAAAGCTCTTAAAAATAACCAAAATGATATTGTCAATGCTATTATGGAATTGACAATGTGATAAAAATGTTCTGAGCTGGGAGGATGGAAGATGTGTGTGTGCTTAAAAATATAGAAATTTTAGGTTGAACATTAGTTTTTCAAAATGCCATGCAAATCATTGAAATCACTAATTGTTCAACACAGCTCTTGATTACTAATTCAAGCCTGTACATGTGGGTCACAATTATAGATATAAGATTGATTGTTGCAGTATTCATTTTCATTTCAACCTTCCGTATTGAATGTGCAGTGATGTTTTATTCCTGAAAACCAAATTTTTTAATTCTGTAATACAATACATGAACTTGTGTTGTCCCTTGTTTTATGGAAAAATATTGATGTGTTATGTTGCATTTTGAAGTTGATATTTCAGTTTGTGTAAAGAGTTGAATATGCTTTCAGAGAAAACTGTTTTTAATTTTTTTAAAAATTTGATTTAACTTGTCTGGGATGGTTTTAAATAGTTTTCTTCATTAAAGCATATAAAAGAAGAATTAGTTTAATTAGTTAAGAAGGCAAAAGAATTAGTTTAAATAATTAGTGTCCAGATGAAAGACATGAAATAGCATGTTGATTTCTGAGAGTGACATTGGAACTGTTTGGATTTGAAAAGCTGATTTTTCTATGGATGAAGATTGACATGGCTTCCAATGGAGTTTTACATGCCAATTAATCCTGATAGATATCAGAATTTTTCTAAATTATTAAAATATCAATAAAGGTTTATTTGTACTTTACCTTCAAATCAACTTTTAAAATTTGTTTTTTGTTCCTCATGTCTTAATGTAACTTCAATTTACAAGCAGTTTATTAAGTATTGTTTCCACCAGGATCAAGTAAATTGAGTTGCAGTGCCCATCTTTGTAAAAAAGCCCCTTATACAGTTTTCTCAATAGCAATGATTACCATTTATAGAATTAAAATGTTCTATTGATCTGCTCCATGCAAATTTTGTTCAAATCTCATTTCGTAAGATGCGAAAGGAACGGGTTGTTTGGTTATTTCAGTGCCAGTAGTCTGAGATATACTCTGTTGCTCTATTGTAAATTCAGATGGTTTTTACTTCATAGGAATAATTTGATATGAAGTGAGGATATCAGCACAATAGTGGCCTGTCCACTAATTCTGCCATAGAGAAAATGATAAGTCTCGTTACATGTGAGAACATTCATTTCTGAAAGTTTTTGTGATGTAAATGTATGTAGTTTCTTTGGATACTTAATGAAAAAATACTCAGCTGTTGATTAATATTGATTGGAATGGTTATCAAACATGACAGATAAAACTTTTTATTCCTTGTGAGGGTTGGGTTACATTTGCATTAAGAAAGTTTATGGAGACCCGTTAGGACTGGAAGTTGGGCCTTTATTGGAATTATTTTCAGGTTGATAGAGCAATAGGGTTATCTCGATGAGGATTGTGTGTGTGTGCATGTGTGCGCGCATGCGCTGGGAATTGTCCTCTCTGGAGTTGGTTGTCCATTCCCGGCAAAATGTTAATTTGTCCTTTCCATTGCTAACACAAGTTTCTTTTCTAAGGTCCGATTAAATTAAGAAGGTGATTGACAGTTCTGTGTGACGTCAGGACGCCTCTCCCGTTTCCATGGCAGCTGCCAACCAGAGAGACAAAATGTGACGTGTCAGGTCGCTCAGTTGCCACTGCCGAACACGGGGAGCATTTGAGCATCGCACAGCGACTTCCCTACCGCCGCGCCGCCCGCGTTTCTGCCTGTACTGCGTGCGCAATGTGTACAGTGTTGTGATGAGTTGCGTTGAGGTTAGGCTTTTGTTGTATTTTTTAAACTTTTACACTTTTATTTTTTGAAGTGTTTGTTTTTGTGTCCCGGTAACACGTGCTCAGTGGTTTGCGACCTGGCAACGTCGCTCCCCTCCACTCACAAGTGTCAATCACCTTCTTAATTTAATCGGACCTTAGGTGCCTAATTTAGAGATTCAAATTGTCAAACTGAGTTTGGAAAAGAAAAACTCTCCCAAGAACATTCTGAATTGGGGGGGGGGAAGTGGGCTGTGCCACTTTAGTGCTTAGGGGTCATCTATAAATTACGTAACTCTAAAGGTGGAGGGAGGGGGTCTGAGGCAGCGTTATGCTGGGTTACTTAGAGATACGGAAGTGCATTGCAAGGGGAGGGGGGTATTGAAAATACTTGAAATTTGTGTTACATAATTTATGGACGACCCCTTAGCCTCAAGTCAATATTTGGTACTCGTTTTAATTCATAATTTAACTATGTTGGTAACGGAGATGGGCTAGGAATTCTGTGAATCAAGAAAATGTTTGCATATACTAGTATCTGCATAACATTTTGGAAGGCTTGAATATTTTCTAAAGTGTTGCTTCTTTTTTTGATGATTGAAAGTCAAGAAATTTGATTGGTCCAATCTTGGGAAATGTGGGAAGGTTTAATAGTTTTATATTTTATTAGAGAATAAACATTAGTATACATATGTTTCTGCATGAGGTTAAAAGGTTCTAGAGATCCATCATTAGAAGCAGCAGTATGGGAAGTTTATTCATGTATAAGTTGAAAGAACTTTGGAGAATGTGTTCAAAATGAAGGAAAAAATAAGAAAGAGAGAAGAAAAAAAAAGGAAAATTATACAAAAATATTTCCATTAAGTGATTTGCATTTAAAATAAAAGCTAGAAATAGTATTCATATATGTTGCAGGAGATAACGTTTTCTTTAAATCTATTCTTTCAGGTGATAGGGATGCGATAATTTTTTTGGTTTGGAATTTGATGAAACCATGTGTTTTCCCTGCCGTATACAGCTCCTTTCAGATTTGTTGTCATGTTTATTGTGTGAAACGGCTATTCATACAAATTTAACTTTTTCATTTTCAAAAGTCTTTTCATTTCATTTGTGAGAGAAAGTGCAAGTCCTGTGCAGAACGTGATGGTTGCTCTAAGAAGTTATCAGTTGGATTTTTATCATCTGAAAGTACAGACGTGTTCAAATTATTAGACTAAACACATTTTCTGCAAAATATTTGCATTTATTGCAAGATTACATTTGCGTACATGTTACATTGATATGTTTAATACTTGGTGTGCATGCCTTTATTCTTAATCAACAACTTAATCCTGCTTGGCATGTTTTTTTACCAACTTTCACATGAGTTTTTAATTTCATTGACGCGGTACAAAATGTCCTCTAGTTTGTTGACAAGTTCCTGTTAGATAGTCATTTATATTTCCTTATCCTTCGATTGATAGTACCCCATCCATTTTCTAAGGGGGTCTTGTCAGGGGTATTTCCTCGCCAGGGTAACACTTTCAACTGCTTTCCATCCAAATATTTTGAGACCTTTTTGGCTTTGTGGCACGGTGTTCCATCGTGCATAAAAATGGCATCTTCATTGGGGAACCACTCTCTAATTTGGGAAAATATTTCCCCTTCAAGGATTTTTTTGTATTGATCTTGCCTCATTGTCCCTTCGACAATGTGCAATCTGTCAGCACCTTTCACAGACATTACACTCCATATCATAATGGATGTTGGATGCTTGTTGTACGCATTCAGACTTTAAAGCTTCTCCTGGTCTCCAACAAATACTGACCCCTTTTTGACACCACGGTGAATATAGATTCGTCACTGAAGCATACCTGGAGGATCTCAGAGAATTCCAAATTAAATAAAGCCGTGAATAATTTTTTTTTGCAAAAAATTCTGACCTGGCACAGACCTCAACAACTCGAAAATTAAACGTGCATTTATTGTGTACCAATAAAGCATCACAATCTGCAACACATTATATTTTGCAATACATTTCCCCTAGAATTTTGTCATGGAATTGTATATACCTTTGCCCAGTTCTCACTCGTCCACTTTAGATGTTGTTTGGCCCACTGTAGTCTCTTGTGTTTCATTGATAGAATGATTTTCTGTTTTTTCTTGGGTCGGGGTGCTTTTAAACCTTATTCACACAACCTCCTCACTGTCACAGGAGACACAGCAACTCCTAAACCTATCATCTAATGACTCAAGTCATTAGACGTTAGTTTACGGTTCAATATTGCCATCATCATCAATTTTCTCATTCTAGAACTTATTTTTCTCTTACGTCCACATTTTCCTGCTCTCTTTGGCTTGCATTCACTACTTTCCTGCTTTGAGATTTTGATTCTGCAAACAGGTTTCTGCAATATTTTCATTCTGTTAGCTACTTCCTACTGTGTATAACAGTTTTCAGCAATAAGTGCTACCACAACAGCAGTTTTCCGAGGTGAAATGTCCTTTTTCTTTCCCACAACCTTACTTTACACCGCACTCTTCTATATTTCTCTCTATATTAATTATAATTGAGTTCTCAGACTTTATATTAGCAGAATGTGGCAAGAGGTATGGAAAAAGAAAACCAAACCGAATGTCACTATAGGAACTTCCAATCACATTGTAGACAGAATTACAAAGCACGTGTACTACAAGCTTACACCAACACACTTAGGATGGAAACTGACAAATGTTGCAGTGAAACAAACAGTGAAAAATAAATTGAATTAGGAGTTCCATAAAAGAGAAATTTCTTAAAAACAATCAAGGATGAGGTAACCAGTAAAAACAATATGATATTAAGCATTTCTCTTCTATTTTTATATCATTGAAACTAGGAACATTAAAAACACCTTCTGTGGTCTAATAATTTGAAGACGTCTGTATGTAGAAATATTTTATTTGAACAAAAAACAATATATTTTCCAGTCAGTCTTCAGATTGAATTCAAACTGATTCATTTTAATGTCACTACTCTTGATTCTTAAAACTGAGGCTATCAATGACATTCTTACTTAGTTGCAATTGCCTTAAAATATGCTACTTTTTAAAAATTTTATTCTTACAATGTAATCTGGTGCCTCTGTGCATTCAATACCAGGAAGGTCAGTCAATGTGATTCTATGGCCACAAGACTCGTCACACCAATCAATAATTCATGTTTTATTTGAACTAATAACTTATTCCCCAGTACGTTTTCACTTTGAATTCCAACAAGTAATGACCTAAGTATGAAAGCCACTCTGAAAATGCCTTTGATCAGGAGATGGAATACAACTATTTATTTATCAAACATTATAAATCAATTACTATTTATATTTTTGTCTGTTACTTGCACTTAAATAGCAGCTGTATTCCATCTTCTGATTGAAGACACCACTTTCAGAGAGTGGCTTGCATACTTTTATCTAGCTTAATATGAAGAGTCATAAATTGATTACTATCTCAGCATTCAAAATGAAACGCCGGAAAGAAAAAGAAAATATTTTTATATCAATTTTTTCTGTTAATGGTATGTCTATTTGAGGACTACTTTGCTCTCTTGGTTTTTGTCCAGTTCAATTTGTGAAGTGTAATTATTCAATTGTGAATTAGTCATTGCATTCTGCTCTTTTGTTTTCACTACCGCAGAATTAAAAGATGACTTGTTAGATTGGTTACACATGACATACAATGAAAGCTTTTTTTTTTTTACCCCAAGGGAGCCATGTAATTAATTTAATTTCTGTGTAGCTTAAGCGTTAATAACTACTTTCTATTTTCAAATTATTACTTAGTAAGGGACTGTCTACTTCCCCCTCGCCCTCCTGAAACGGGTGCTTGACCCCCCGCCTCCGTAAATTATACTGCGATTTCTCTAAGTGCGTCCAAATCCCATCTTCGCGATGGAATATGTCATGGCATTTCGCGTCTTCTCGGTCTTGCCGGTAGAAGTTGCATGATCGCAAGCACTGCTTCATACGGTCGCGATCGTGCGAAATCTAGCGGAACGACTGAGAAAGACGCGAAATGCCGGGACATATTCCATCGCGAAGATTGGATTTGAGTGGCCTTCAGGGACGCAGTTCGAAATCGTAACGCTTGCGAGCCGTCCCCCTCCGATTTACAAGAAGTAAAAATAAATTTTATCACCGTGAAGACCATTTGTTTAATTTATTTGTGTTAGATATTAAAGTAAATTTGTTGGCGACGCTGACTGCACGTAGCAATAAGATCGGGAACAATTTTTGTTTGAAGGATCTATGATCACTGATCGGACGAGAAAATTCCTTACAAGTCGTACACGCTGTCGTGGAAGACATGGGTGGGTGTATTGGGAGAGTGGAGTAACAGTGCGAGTCCAGAAAGTTCATTTTAAGATAATTCAGATTATAACTTTTGATTAAATATGACAAAAAACTTAAAATTTTAACTACAATTTTTTTTCAAAAATGATTTATCGAGCCATACGAATATGATCTGAGGAATAATTGAAATAAAAATTATTAATGATGTGTTATAATTTGAACAAACACTGTGGTCTTATACAGTTTTTCACCTCAAGGAAGGTTCACCCACCAAATTTCTTACTAAATAATAATGTACCCAAAAATACCACATTTTATTGTTGTAAGAGTACCTACTGGCTTATGAAAAAAAGGCACATAATATAAAACAATTGGTATAACGTGTGGTTTCTATTTTGATACGGACATACCTCTGGGAAAAGGTGGGTTTCATTGATGGAATTATGTATATTCATTTGATAATGCATTAACAAATGCGCATTCTTATTCGGAGCTTTAGAAGCATATCCTTCATGGTATATGTACCAATGACATGTATTGTCTTTGAGGTGGATATTGACCCGATGTTGCCGATACTGAAACACGCCTTTTGGGAATCAATATTTCAGATCTTCTTGCGCTATCATTGAATTTTGCGCCCTTAGGCCTTGCTCCTAAACGTTTGCACTCTAAACAAACATCTATTTCGGATCGTCCAAATTTCAAGTCAAAAATTTCCTTGAAAACTTCGCGTAGAGACAGTGGCGTATCCACGATATGGCAGACATGGTACGAACCATGGGCGCCACTCACATGGGCGATATTTAGAGTATACTTGATAAAACAAATAACAAAAACCCTAGTTTTAAATATTATGTTGGGCGCAAATTCTATGCTTGCCATGTGCGCCTGAATTCCTAGATTCGCCTCTACATAGAGATAATATTTTATAACCTCTTCCTTTTCGAGATATTTTTGAACATGCTGTGCAATGTTTTGGTGTTCAATTCACTCGGCAAAAACTTCACAGTATCTGATGAGTAGAATGCAGTTTTCGTTGGAAAGGATTCTGTGTTCTTTCATCTTAACAAGATTTTCCGCTTCATAGCATGAGGTCTGTAATTATGTTTTCCTCTGCCATCTTTCTTGGAAAAAGAACAAACAACGGCGTCGATGGTGCATTAGCGGCTAGCGTTAGCGTATCGGATTGTCATACCCAAGTTTGCAGGTTGAAGGGCGGAAAAATTCTTCGTATGCCTTCCTTCGGAGGGGAAGTAAAGTTTGCTGTCCCATGTTAGTAGATTTACTGAAAGTGAAAGATCCTCAAGCCTAAAAGAACCCTCTGAGCTAAATTCAAATCGCCTGTTTCGTCGCCAAAGTAATACCTTCTTTCACCTCTAGTAGGAGCATAGCGAAATTTGTACCTCTAGTAGGAGCATAAAAGGAGCATAGCGAAATTTGCGTGGTCAGACGGAATAGCAGGCTTCATGGCTTGAGATTCGCCACGTAAAATAAAACATCAATCCAATTCAAAACAAATCCTGACAGACGTTGAAACAGGGCCGTTTTAACAGCTTGGAGGCCGTTGGGTCTAGGTTAATTTGGGAGCCCCCTATTCTTACTTTCATCGATCTCCGCCTCCCCCATTTCGATGCTGAAATGTAAAGAAAATCGTATCAATTCACGTTTTATTTTGAATTTTTAAAAAAACCTTTTGAAAGTATTTCTCAGCGTTTCAATTTTACATTATTCAAATAAAAAGGTTATATATGTATATATATATATATATATATATATATATATATATATATATATATATATATATCAGTAAGATTAACTGATGTATAATTACATTGAAAAAGACTACAAATTAATTAGTTTTAATTTTGTTTATAGAATTGTACAATATAAAATCCTTAATCCTTAAGAACTGTCGGGGGCCCGGGTACTTTGGGCCCGTGCGTTTACACGGCACTGTGTTGAACCTGAACGTATGATATTCCATTTAGGCTCGTGAAATATTGTTTATAATCTTGGCTGTGAGCACGTTCTTTCATCGCAAAATAATGAAAATTACTGGCTCTTCGCTTTCTGTTTCTCTCATCTGTTCGCTCTTCGGTTCACTATAGGCACACTCTCGATTAGTGAGAGAATTACATCACCCCGTTCTATAAAAACTGGCAAGTATACATGAACCATCCACTGCGAGTAGCCCGAGTCACCAGACGTCGAAAATCCTGACTCAGGATTTTTGAGTGGGTGGTCATGTGGCGAACATCATCTGGCGAACTATCATGACATTAGTCGTTTTTAAAACTTAGTTCCTGGTTCATCAGAGTTTACATAAGACCATTACAGTTAAATAAACAAAATAACACGAAAGTATATTCCTTAACTTAGTTTTAATTCATTTACATGAATGGTTTACGTTTTATTACGGTGTATATTAGTGTTATGAATTTTAGAAATGATATCCCGTCATTCCATGCAGCTGCAACCCCCAATTTGTTGGGGCACCAGCCGCCACTGTTCTGCACTAACTGAAAATAAACGAAAATGACCGAATTTAGACTATTAGTACTATTTTTACTTTCCCGTATACGTACGTCTATACGGAGTGATATACGTAGTATAGGGAAAGTTATGTAAAGCTGCGCGAAAAAATGGCGAAATTCATTGCCGAGCGATGATAATGAAAAAGTGGATAAAACCTTTTGCTAAATTTGAAAAAAAAAATCCCCCAACACGTGGTGTAGCCAGAATCCCTCTTTTATGGGTCCTTGATACCGAAAAACCAATTGAAAGACTTCAGCTTCCGGGTCAATGACCCCCATCTCGATCAGGTTTTTGTTCAGATTCCCTGATCTATCGAGCAAATGCTGAGAAGGCCCGTTTTGCTTCTGGACGTAAATGTAACTTCACTGTGCGCACAAAATGTTACAAATGTTCTACCATTTGTAATGTGTTTTTCAAAAAATGACGACTGAGATGTGTTAATTCGGAGAGAAATTGTGATATAAATAGTATTCCAAAACCATTACTGAAGGCGAGATAATATGTGCTGTTTAGCATCACTAGTTCCATTCATCCATGGATTGTATTTTAGAACATATTATATAACTGTTATGAATGTTTTCTGCGTAATCTAACACATTCAATCAATATACTATTCATGAAAAAATATTTATATTATAACAATTTATACATAATGTCTTTTGAATTTATTTATATTTTAAACAAAACTAATTAGTTAATATTTTAATGTTTTAGTGTAAGACAGAAAAAAGGATTTATTTCAGCAAATTTTGAAAAATAAATAAAATATCGGCGTTACGAACATTAATCTAATATCCCTTATCCCTGGTAACATAACGCTCCTCCCCCTCTTTGGCATTACGCAATTTGTGGACGACCCCTAATTCAACAAAGTCGAATGTTAAGCCTTTATACCACAAAGTTCATAGCAAGGGTTCTTAGTGGGTCAGTCCATTGCTCTGGCTACAAGAAATAACCCCGGAATGATGTTTCATATTATTGATTACCGGCATTACGAATTTGCTGAACTTTTCTACCATTCCCGCTCTATTTTGAATATACAACTGGTCTTGCTTAGCCAAATTGCCAACTACAATTACGTAAAGCGAATTAATATAGTTGCTTTCTGCGGCAGTTAACGTATTTTTCGTTACAAGTGTTATTGTTTACTTATCTATATTTCATTCTAATTGGTTACAGATTAACATTATCCTTATTTCTCTGTTATACAATTTCATGAAGAAGTCAGCAAGTTTTACACTGTTGGTTGTTGTGTTTCACTCATGGCAAATCTTGCCCGATCTTGGCGTTTTCGTTCATCGATTGAGACCGATTGAAACGTGAGATTGTATATAATTTTGTTTTGTAAAACGCATCGTTGCTCTACCACACCAATATTATACGTGACAGCTCATACTTCGAAACTGATAGGAGACTGGTGTAGATTATAAGATAACGCAAATTTTTACCCGTGATTTTTTGACAGCTGCTTGAGTGATGGATAAAGCGAACAAAGGGCAACATTTAAAATTCATGGAAAATTTTGATCCAGAGCAAAGTAACAGAGAGAAAAGAAAATTGACGAGGAAGATATACACTGGCGGGTATACATTGTTTCCTTCCTAATTTGCGAATTAAAATGGTTTTTATTAAACTTTTTCAGCGTATTAGGTTTTGAAGACTTTTTGAATTATGAGTTTTTTTCTTGTTTCCTCACAGAAGACGCAAAGCAAATAGTCTTTATGACGAAAAGGGGATACTGATCTCAAATGGCAAAGATTTGTGCGATTGTCTGGAAGAATCTTGCCCGGGCTTGTCATTTTCCATGTCCCAAATGTCGGTCACCAAAATGTGGCCATGAATGCAGGTGAGGGATGTGTGTGGTCAACATCAATAGAGTGTAGTGTATAATCCTTTTTCAAACTAGACTCGCATGACTGTAATGTCATGGATTATCCGGTAGCAACTCACTTGATCACTATAGAATGTGTTCTCACATGTCCTCAGGGTTAACAGAAAATGGGCATATGACTCTGTGGAGATAGAAGGCACCAATGAAGTAATTCACAACAAATACCGATGAAAACATCCCTTGAATGAGTCTATTGGATATTAATGCCATTCATATTTGATGAATGTTTTTAATTCTCGATTTAGGCCTATCATTTTATTTTCTATGTCTTTTGAAATGGTTTATGTTTATTAATATGAGAGACTAAGAGTTACCTACTCTGTAGTGATGTGAATGATATTTTTTGCTACAGGTGCTTTATATGCTACTGAATTACAGTAACTGCGTACTGTAATGACTCATTCAATTTGAGCAAAAATTTAAATGCCAATTTTTATGAGTGCAGTATGACAATGTACACTTGGCTTTTTTAAGGTTGATTTATCGCTATATTATCATTGTTTTTAGTGGTGAATTTGTGTCCTATTTCTGTCCTATATATACTACCTATATGTGCATGCTGACTGTCATAAAATGGGAAGCTAGTAAGAATTATACTGTCATGTCATCATCAGTACTGAAGTCAAACCTGATAAGTGAATTCAATATTTTTTCTTATCTGAAAGAAAACCGTTCTTATCTGAAAGGAAGAAATTGTCCGGGAATTATGCTTTATGTAGAGAATGTACTTGTATGGTGCAAGATGTTTCCTTTAAGTTTCATGGATGTGGTTGATAATTTTATCTCTAATAGTAATTTAAAACCAGCCACATAGATAATTTTAAGGAAGCCTACCTAGTTTCATTGCTTTATACCCGTTTATAAATTCCAAGAATATAGACTTGAAAAACATAATTGATGGGTTTTTATTTAAAACCCAGTATACAGAAGTTTTTGTGATTTGAGAAAAGATAGTATTGACTTTTCCTACAATATATTTTCATTATAATTTTTGTGATTGGCTGCTATATGTATTGTGGCATTGTCATTGAACCTGTTATGAAGTGTGAGCTGTCCAATTTTCACATTTGTGTGTACATGGAGGCCAGGGGAAGCCATGGTCCCTTCTGAAAATTTTGAAAGGTGTCTCTGAGGCTTACATAATAATCATTTTCTTTTGTTTTCATTATCTGATTTCCCCCCTTCTTAACCTAACAATTTGGGAAATTGTTATACTTGTACATAGAAGGGAGAGATTCTCCAGGCTAGCAACCTTGTAAATGGTTTATCATTAAATCATTAGTATTTACTAATAGTATCATTCAAGTTATAATTTCATTCTCCTTATAGTACGTTTTATTCATTCTGTAAAATTTGCTTGATTAAAAATGCCCATATAAAAAAGTTCAATTGCAAAGGGGGACCCACATTCTTGTTTCAGGTTGCACATGCCTATGATAACTTATATTGTTAATATTGTAAAATTTGACTGAAAATATTGTTGGAAAATACAATGCCCTTTATCTCATACTTTCCCTTCCAATAATTTACAATAAATCAATATATCATTTCTGTGATACATTTTTGTGAACTTAACTTGCGTCTTCCAAATGTTCATAATTTCTTTATATTGTATCTTATTTCTTCTCATGTGAGTGTTAAGTATTTCTTATAAAATTGTATGTTTTTCTTTATATATCAAGATATATTTACTATTTAAAAATAATAATTTATTATTGTGATATATGTGCTTTGTGATAGAAATATGTACTTTTACTACTACTGGATGTTCATAAAATAATGCAATAATAATGAAAATTTTTCAGCTAAGAAAATATTATTTATCTAAAGAAACTAATTAGAAATAACTTGAAAAATATTTTGATGTTCAATTTATTATTTTCATTGGCTCTACACTCTATTTTTTAAAAATTGTTGTTCTTTTGAGAAACTGTTTATGAAAGTCATTTCTTTGGTATTGTTTTTTAGTGAAGTTAGGTCTTTTAATTGATTTTTTAATTTAATCAAGTAAATGTGAGCTAAATACTTTCTATGATTTTCAATCTTTCTTGCTGCTGTAATCATTGTAGAAAAATAGATTTCAATAAAGATACATTCCAATTAGAAGATAATTGTTTATAGATGTGTATTCTTAGTTGAAGAGACACCAAGTATTGCCCATTTCTCTAGTTTTTGATTTACTTAAGCCAGAAATAAAGTAGAAACAGGGAGCAGGGAGCTTGAACCCATTGGATGGTTAATGTTGAGTGTAGATGACTTGATAGGTTATGCACTTTGTGCAAATAATAATAATAATAATAATAATAATAATAATAATAATAATAAATTGAATTGAAAATCATTTGGAAGTTGCACAAAGTCTCCCATTTCCCCAGGGTCATATCAGTTGGAGTTGTCACCAGGAACTTTAAAAGAAATCTGGAGAATTTAGATATCAAAATTATCTTTGATGAAGCCCAGAAAGCCACCCTCCTACAAACATGTCATATTGTCAGACAGTTTTTAAATGAGTGACATTCATATAGGTCAGGATGAATTGTCTTCCTGTGCAGTCCTAGTCTAGTCCTATTTCATCAAATGGACAGGTGAAAGTTTTCCCTGCTAAAGTGGAGAAAGTGTGAAAAATCGATAAAAATAATAATTTAATAATAATAATAATAATAATAATAACAACAATAACAATAACAACACGATGCTTAAATTTAGCATAAAATTTTCGCCAAAATTGATATTCCACTTTTGATCTGGCTGGACGTCCCCGCCCTTGAATTTCGAAATGGTTATTTTATTTTTGAGGGAGACTTTACAAGGAGTCTCAAGAGTTTCAAAATTTTCTCTCATATGGCGCCAAATATTTTGTTTAATTTGTTCTCAGATAGAACAAAAAACGCGTATAAAAATGGGGCTTGTCTCATTTAGTTGAATTTCCTGAAATTTCAAAGATTGCAAAAGTTCAAAACTTTTTCGGCGTTTTCTTTCAACTACAATGTTGAAGATACGTTTCCATAATGAAATCTGTTTTTCAAAGTTAAATCTTGAAATCAGGTCAGATGCAATTTTTCAAACAACTGAGTAGTTTTAACGTAATTTTGCATTGAATTTAGGCAATTTTAAACGATTTTCGCAAAATCGGCTCCAACTTTTTCTTGAATAAATCAATATGTTTCGAAAAACGGCGCAGGGCGCAGTTTTCGGTGAACGCTGAATTTTCGAAAACGCATACAACAAACAAACTAGTATTCTTGGGTTTTTGTTTCTTGGCGCATGGGCGCGTGTCATCACGGTGGAATATCACGGTATTTCGTGTCGTTCTCGATTGTACCGCTAGGAGTCCCATGATCGCGACTATCGAGCAGTGCCGCAGATTATGCGACTCCTAGCCGAGAACGACGCGAAATACCGTGAGATATTCCATCTTGATGACACGCAACCACGCGCCAAGAAATAAAAACCCAAGTAGCACATGCTTTCTCGCCCTTGGTAACGGCGCCGTACTTACTATACCGCAATTTGTCCCGTTATTTGTATTCACGAATTTACCCTCGTTTTTTCTGTACTCAGTCTAATACCTTCTGAAGTTAAGGCTAAATGTACCGAAAAAAACTTGTAGGAAAATTCAATAGATCGCAGCACCATCAGCAGGAATTTACTTTACCGATAACGTCTGAACAAATGGTCCGAATTTCGATTTGTAAACGGTATTTGACTCCTGTTTATAATAGGATTTACGCTACGAAGCCACTTTTCCAAAAAAAAAAAAACTCGATTTTTAAATTTTTTCTCGTACTTCCGGAACAATTTCAAAAATGTGGGCTTATAGCGCGATGGCGACACGCTTCCAGACTCCAACGCCGTGTCAAACATGCAAATCGGATAAATAGGAGCGACGGTAAGTGAAACTTCGAAAAACACCTCATCCCACTCCCCCTTCCCCTTCCACGCCGCCTAGACATCCGCCCCTTGTGGGCCGGGCGGCGCGGCCAAGCCGGCACGGGCGAGCGGGCGCGGCGACGGGCAAGAAGGCTGAACTTTCGGGGGCAGCAAGCCAAACACCCTGTCACTTCGTTGATGCTTCCGTCACTTCGCATCTCAAGATATTTTTTCCCCACATATAAAACTAGTGATGCTGTAATAGGGGCAAACGGTCTCGTATCATCTTTAATAGTAGTATAAAACTATTATCTTATTCACACATTCCATCTTCCTTCGTATACCATCATAAGAATGTCTGAGGTATCACTCAAAACCACCGATCCCGTTTTGGTGCTGATTAAAAAAAAAAACCCCACTTATTGCGTAAATTTCACCCATATTCCATCTCCTCACATCGTATTTTAGATATATTTTACTTCTAATATCTTCCATTACCATTTCACTACACGCAAAGAACAAGCAGAGATAAGTAAGAGCTCTTTATCCTACGACTCGATTTATCATTTCAAAACTGCGTTTGTCACCACGTTACGTACTATCGATCTTCTGCTCATTCGCAGTGCAAGTTCGCAGTGCACGCATCACTTTGGTGCATCTGCGCATGCGCAAAAGATCGATAGTACTTAACGTTCGAGGTGGCAAAGGCTCCCTAATGTGAACAAATCGCCGTTAATGAAAATATTTACGAAATGAAAGGCTAGTCAAAGAATTACATTTTTGTAATTTTTGAAAAAACAAAGGAGTAGAGCAATATGGCGTTTATGTCATCTCAGAGTACATTAGGTACTATCCTTTCCAAAAGTTTAAGGAAAAAAGTTGAAGTCGATTTTGAGAAAATCTTGTTCTTGTAATTTTTAAAAATTGCACAAATTGCCCTCAATATTGCGCGAAAACTACTAAAAATTTCAAAAAAATGTGCATGACCTTATTGAAAGAACTAAGTATGGAGAACAAATATAATTTAAGGGAAAATCTCTATCGTCAAGTTTGTAGTTGTAGGAAGTCGCCGAAAAAAAATTCGAACTTTTGCATTTTTCCCCAAATCAGTCAGCAATGAAAATAAGAGCTATGCCACCTTTAGTGTAATTTAATTTATTCTTACAATTAATTTAAGGAAAGCATTTGGAGTAATTTTTGATTGATTGTTAGTGATTTCGGGCGCGTCAACTACTGTGGTCATTAGTCCCGTAAGTGCAATGCATGTTTATTTCATCGTGAGGCTGGAAGAGATGTTGCCTGCTATGCCGATGGCGAGATCCGGCGCCGATCTTCCGTCCACTAGCGGGGCTTCCCAACCAGGTATCTGCCACCAGCGGGGCACCACCCCAGCCGGGACAAGCTCTAAATCACCGACCGATTTACCTGTCGGCTTGCCGGGTTCTTTCTTAACAAGGTATCTCCCACCAGCAGTGCACTGGCCCACAGCCGGGACAAGTTCCAATCCTCCCACTGGTCTCCCAGCATATATGGTAGTGCTGTGCAAGTTAGTGTGTGTGTGTGTGTGTGTGTGTGTGTGTGAAGATAGGACAAGGAAGAGGAAGGAAATATCGCGCGCGGTCCGTTTGTTAGGGTATTGCTCCGGGATTCGTTTCATGTTGATAGGAGAAACCACGGAAAACTTCCAATCAGAGCAGCCGGTCGCTAGAATTTTCCTCCAGACATCGGTTGAATTCTATATCTAACTGACAAACTAGTGTTGAAAATCCTGCCATCCGTCGGGACTCGAACCTAACACCTCTCGGTCAGAGGCATTGCAGTGACATCAGTTAATGCACTGAGCCACCTATCCTGGTTGACATTTTTGAGAAAATGTTGAAAATGTCCCTGGGGCTTAATATAAAATATTTCCAAAAATTAATGAATGTTTTTAAAAATCGCAAAACTTCGACTCAGACCAGATCGACAGGGGGTTTATTCAGTTGAGCAAAAATTCTACACACAGTTTAGGCGCTAGTGGTGTTCACATACGCCCAGACAGGCAGACACAGACAGATGGACGGACGAATGGACGTTAAAATGTCAAAACACACATACACCCTTTCGGTATGAGGGGACCCCAAAACGAGTACTTCCGTTGAAATCTCGAAATAGATTTTCCGCAGCATTACATAACTTTGTGTAACTAACACGAGAAAGTAACTAGTGGTGCTACAGAATGGCACAGACTTTCCCGTATTAGTTTTCAATTTCCTATAGTCTCAGCCAGCTATTCGGACTTTGTCGTAGTAAAATTTACTATTTTGTTGGCATGGGCTAGATTTATGGCCTTGCCCCATCTTGCCACCAGCCATTTAAAGCACCAAACATATTTTTAGGTTTTCTCAATTTTTCGGTTTCCTAATGGTAGATTCAAAATATTGCTTTTAGAATATTAAAGAAGACTGAAACCTTGTCCTTTACGACAATTTTCATTCATAAACTTGAAACCGTTTTTAAGAAAGGGTGTTTAAGCATCTGTGTCAATGCGAAATATGAAGCCCTTTTTCACAGGAATCTTGAGAGTTTTTAAAAAAATTTATTTTAAGATATTTTAAGCTCTTCCATTCACAATTGCAATAATGTTTACAAATCGCTGCAAATGTGCATACAAGGCATGCGAAATATTTAAAAAATACATTTGTGTAAATTTTGAAGAAAAACAACAACAAAATAATACAACAAAACCTTTTTTGTTTCCTTAGACAGTGCATTTCGCACTATACGTACAAAAACTTTGAACAAACAATTTGGAACCTTTTTCAGAAAATATTGGCGTTTGAGCGTTTTTGAAAATGCGAAATTTCGAGTTAATTTCCAAAAAAAAATTTAGTTTTCGAAAAACTTTAAATGATGTAATTTAAAGCACATAAATCTAATAATGTGAACAAATCGACGATAATGTAAATATAAACGACGTGACAGGCTATTCAAAAGTTTCAATTTGTTATTTTCGCAAAAACAAAAGAATAGAGCAAAATAGCGTTTATGTCATCTCTTAAAGTACATTTCGCAATATCCCTACCAATAGTTTAAAGGAAAAAAATGGAGCCGATTTTGAGAAAATCTTGCTTTGCTAAATTTTAAAGTTGCATTTATTGCACACAAGATTGCGCCAAAACTACAAAAATTGTTTTAAAAAAATTCATGACCTTAATGAAAGAACTAATTATGTACAACAAATTTCTTAGAAAGGAAAAGTCTCTACCGTCAATATTATAGTTGTAGGAAACGCCGAAAAAATTCAATCTTTTGCAATTTTCGAAAATTCAGTTATCAGTGAAATCGGACCTAAGCCATGTGTATTTTATTCAATTTTTACGAGAAATATAAAGAAATAATTTGGAGCCATATTTGAGCAAATTTTTAAAATATCCGGGGGGGGGTTCGTGTAATGTATCTCCAAAAAGTAATGCACGTTTTTGAAAATTGCAGAACTTCGACTGATAGTAGATCGACAGCTGTTTTTTGTTGTTTTTTTTTCAGTTTGGAAAAATTTGTACGCAGTGTAAACGCTAGTGTTGTTCACATACACCAGAGACACTGGCGGACGTTTTTCCTTCAATCAATTTTTCGGTATTAAGGATCCACAAAAACATGGATTCTGGCTCACGAATTACAGGAAGTATTTTACTATACAACAGGATTTATCCACATTTTCATTACCAGGACTCGGCTTTGAGAGTTTTCCTGCGCACGATATAACTTTCTCTTCGTATGAAGATTGAGAAGAGAGATAAAGTAAAATAAATGTTCACAATTTGAAATCCCATTAATAAAATATTAATTATATGGAATTTAAAAGTAACTACTTTTTCTGCTTACTGTTTGTTTTTTATTTCTCTCTATCAGCAATGAAAACAACGAGATGCACGTAGAAAACTCAGAGACGAACAGAGAATCTTCGAAGCACTCTGTTCGAAATTTTTTACGTGCAGCACATAGGAATGTCAGCAATTCTGAATTAGTATAAGGCAAAATATACTCATTCCTAAAATATAAATACACATTTAAATAAAAACTATTTTTCAAAATTAATTAAATATATTTTCGGAAATAATTTCAAGAAAATTTGGTAGATTTGTGAAAATATCTTAATAATTAGCAAATAATAAATATACTGTTAAGAAGATATTAAATGTTCAGCAAAATATCTAAAATACGTAATACAGTACAAAATTTGTAAAGAAAAATTTAAATATTTTGTTAGGATTGCAACAGTTCGCCGAGATTACAAAATGAGAACAGTAGACAAAACATATGTAATTACATTAGACCCGGACTTTAGCCATGAGATCGTCAAGCAGTACCGCGAAACAGAATTTTGACGTTACTGAAGATCATTTTTTTACATGACTATAGAAGTCTATTTATCCGATTTCAGTGTATGATATGGCGTTAGATTCAGGGTGCATCTCGCCAGCGCGCTATTTTACCTCTTTTTCAAATTTGTCCGCAAGTATAAAAACATTTAAAAATTCGATTCGGCTATTTTACTGGGAAAAGGATTAACCAGGTGAATTCTATCAAGGTGACAAACGCCGTTTTGAAATGATAAATCGAGTCGTAGGATAAAAGAGCTCTTACGTTATCTCTGGTTGTTCTTTCCGGTAGTGAAATGGTAATAGAAGATCTTAGAAGTAAAATATATCTAAAATACGACCTTCTTCCTCAACTCGGTAGTCCTTCACTAAACATGAAACACCAACAACAAATTATTTGATAAGTCGGCCCCGTGGCCGAGGTCGTTAAAGCAGTAGGGACATAGTGATCTTGGACCGGATTCGAGTGGGGTGATCGCGGGGTCGCGGATTCGAGTCCCGCCTCGGGCATGGTTGTATGTGTTCGTCCTTTCACCATCTACCATCACCATATCGTTTCATTCTCATACGTTACATCCAATAGTGATTGCTAATGACCTAGTAGTTGATGTGACCTGAAATAAGAAAAAAAAATATGTATGATGAGACATGACCTCTTTAACAACACAGTCTGTAAGCGTTCGTAGATGTCGAACACATCGGATCACAGCACACACATCCATTGGCGACCACGTTGTCTGCGTTCGTGATTTGTGGTCGAATAACCTTGGGCAAGCCGCTCTCTTCGGCGATCTGCTCATGTATAATTCATCCACAGCTGACTCTCTCTCCTCTAGTGGCAATGGGTGATTGTTTCACCTCGTATACCATCTTTCATTCAAATAAAATTACGAGACATACTTTCAGAACATCATTCGTAGTATAACCTATGACTGTCATAGCTTACTCTAGAATACTCACAGTATTCACAGTTCCAAAGACCCACAACTGAAAGGGACTGAACTTAACTAGTTTCGCCTACCATTTTAACCGCGAGCCAGATGAATCACGAGTCAAATTATTAATCAAGGAACTTCCATCCAAATACGACCCCAATTCAATTCGACGAAACTTGACAGACTTACCCACCACGTCCCGGAAATGCAACAACCAGACGAAGATGGGACACTGACACCACTAGGAAGTCACATGGTGGAGGTGAACAAAGACATAACAAATTTTAAAAAGACTAAAATTTCTGACTACTATAGGACCAGACTCAAATACTACAAGACTACAGGCAGAATACCAGTGTAAAAACTGTCTAAAGCTTTATCACACCAAGACCTGCTGCAGGAAAATAATGTGATATACCAAATGCGGGAGGGCATTCGAAATTAAATAATTTAAGGCTTTAATGCTAATTTAAATTAGAATTAGGCACCATAGTAACAGGTTGCTAGGGTGAACACCGATGTTTATCATGTCACGATATTTGGTAAACGGGCACCGTAGTAACAGAGGTAAACAATTTCATGAGCCCGTGGATGTAATGTAGAATCAGTCGAAAGATGCGTGTATAAGAGTGGAAATTTCGCCGAAGAGTGCACCTTGGTTAGAGGAGTGAATACTTAATAAGAATCCGTTGGTAGGGAATGTAAAACAGAATTTTGGACGGCAATGAACACGAGTTTTCCTGGATTGAAGAACGAAAAAATTAGTTAGTTGCAGCTCAGATATAGCGAGAGGGTCATTTGTGAATTAGGGGGTACGTGTCCGAGTTCAGACCTGGTTTATTTTTTGTGATCGAAAGTAGAGACTTATAAAAAATTTCCAGAGATACAATTCGGGACTTTAACTTTTTTCTTCCGCGAGTGAAAGTGGAATATTTTGGTGAAGCCGTGCATTGACTTGGAATATTTTCTTACTGATAGGGAGGAATTTTTAAGAATTGCCGACTTTAATTAGTTTTCACCAGTGACGAAGGTGAAGCACCAAGCTAAAGGAACTTGTAATTATTTGCCGAACAAGTGCTGATGGTGATATGGGAGGCTAATACATTATGTGAATGGGAGTGACTTCGTGGCGTGCCGGAAGATACAAGATAGAAGGCATCAAGACTGGTCGAAGGTGATGGTGAGGAGATACGCGGCGTTCGAGCGGAGCATCCAACGATACAACGGGAAGAGAGCTCAGGTTAACGTTCGTACGAACAATTATTTTATTTCTCATGATCATGCCCAAAGCTAATAATTTTCAAAGGATGTTGTTTAGATTTAAATGAAATCTTTAATAACAATAAATTCAAACTGTTCTAGTGCTAATGAAAGTACAAAAATAAACTTGGTTATTATTGTGCAATCTGACACATCATTAAAATCACTTTCAGGTTTTGTCGTTTTCCGTATGGAAGCGAGTCTACAGGAGGCAGATTGTGGTCGAACGATGAGGTAAGCCGAATTGTGTCCCTTGCATATTCGAATCCGGCACATCATTAATAATTACACAGGCCGACGTCAATTTAGTTACAAAAAGGGAAACCACTAATTTCTATTAATTTCAGGATGCTGCATTCAGTTGGTGAAATTAAGAAGATTCTTGTTGTGTGTATATATATATTTATATATATATATTTATATATATTTATATATATTTATATATATTTATATATATTTATATATATATATATATATATATAACAATGAAACGGAGGGTGAGAAATTGCGATGATTAAAAACCTTGACACTTGTGTTCCTTTCCCTTCTGTTGTTTGTTTTTAAGTGTTTTTCACACACTGAATGTAGCCGCCTCGTCTATGTGGCACCAATGGGCGGCACGATGACGCGGGCGAGCAAATATATAAAGTAGGAAGTGCCGTTGTTGCGTGGCTCAGTCTTACTCTTACGAGTATGTATTGCAGTAAGTAATCTCTGATGTATGAAAATGTTTGTCGTGGGAATCGACTTACGAAGTTTTACTTAGTAACTTCAGTTATTGTCTCGTATTTTCGGAAATGTTTTACTGTTATCATACAGTGATTTCATGGTTGTTCTGTGGTTCGAAGTTTCGCTTTCTTGCGCAAAATGTCATGTTCTTCCCGCAGAGGTTGTAAAATCTCATCGGGCTGATTTTATTAGATCTGTGGCGTGTTATGGTTAAGTCTCAGATTAGATCGATGAATGATGTCGTCAGGGATATATGAATGATGTCGTCAATATATTATTTTTATTTTGACTGTAAGATTGAGGATCATTACAAAAGCTGGGCTGAAGACCTGACTTACAGAACAGGATGCCTTTTGCTGTTCCGATGATATGGAGAGAACCCCGGAATCACTTCGGCGTTTTGTTTCTGTATGACGAATACAGCAGGAAGTAACAAGAAGAAACAGTATGCCATCGAATATTCAATCTTGCAATCCGCGATCAGACCAGTGCCTCATGGAGAAAATTTACCTGCTCCTATTCCTCCGAACGATTGGGAAACTATCGATATTGCAGCACCTACAGGAACCGATGAGGACACTAACTCAATATCTGCAGATCAAGAAAGATAGTCCCTTCCACTTATAAGATGAGACTTATTTCATCCTTCAACATGAATTGAACGATTTATCAAGAGACTTACAACTTTCGAAAGAGAAAGCTTAATTCTTGAGTGATAGACTCAAAGAATGGAATTTACTGGCTCCCGGAACTATTTAACACTCAGCACAGGAAAAGGAACGAGCCTTTTTCAGAATATTACAGAAGGGAAGATTCCCTTTGCGTATATATGGACATCAATGGCCTGAAGAATGATTTAGGAATTCAATGTAATCCATCTGATTGGTGTCTTTCATAGATTCATCTAAGTACAGTCTGAAAGCAGTTTTGCTTCATAATGGAAATAAGCTGCTCTGTTGCAATGAATGATAGATACGAGGATCTCGCACTCATTTTAAATCGTATCAAATACAAAGATCATGGTTGGCAAATTTGTGACCATGTAAAAGTATTTGCAATATTATAATGTCCAATGTCTGGACCAGACCAATGTCTGGAAGGTGGATTTTTAAAGCACTTTTGTTTTTGTGTCTTTGGTACTCAAGAGCTACAGGAAAAATTTCTCACAAAAGGAGTGGCCCCCAGAGAGTCATTTAAGCCCGGTACCAACAATGTCAAGTATAAGCCTCTGATAGGTCCAGGCAAGGTACTGCTTCCAACTCTGGACATTAAGTTGGACTTCATGAATTTCCTAAAGGAATAGACAAAGAAGCTGAAGGATTTAAGTATCTTAGACAGTGTTTTCCGAAACTAAGTGGTCTGTATACATCTGTGAACATTATACCTTATAAACTATTCTGAGTATGTAAATGCTAAAGTATAGTGCTAGTAAACTAACGGAATATATAGTTTTTTAATTGTTTAGATTTAATCAATTAATTTATATAATTTTAAAAATTGATTGTCTTTGACACAAGTGCCAAAACGAAATTGATTCC
The DNA here is from genome assembly GCA_031308135.1 of Acheta domesticus. Lineage (NCBI taxonomy): Eukaryota > Metazoa > Arthropoda > Insecta > Orthoptera > Gryllidae > Acheta > Acheta domesticus. The sequence goes on from JAHLJT010009419.1 coordinate 174,764,588, forward strand.
CTTTTGCAGTCAAAAAAACTCACTCTCCGGTACTTTCAAAATAGCTCATTATGCCTATTATGGTAAATTTGGCAACTACGCGTTACACAAAAATACGAGCTAATCCAGTAAAACGGCTATCACATCACATTCGTATTAAGCGACCCAAAATTGGTCAGAATCAGTGAGTTTTGTTTCTGTAACTTTTCAAAAGTTTAAAAAACGTCGGCCAGTGTTATTTGTAGAGACGAACCCGTTTCAAATGGCAGCCCAACGTGGGGCCGATAGATAAAATTAGTTTCAATAGCGACTTGCGCCCTCTGCGTTTTACTTCACCCCATGGAACAATGGCCCTAGCAAACCCAAAAAGACCCACTCTTTATTTCAAAACGTGCAAACTGCTACCTGAATAATCTTGCCAACTATTCATCTTGTCCTTACAAACTTAAAGTCAACCCCCCCCCGTCAATAACTGAAGAAAATCCACACCATCGCAATCCAAACAATAACAATAAAAAATGCAAACAAATACCTCCTATCCCAGAAAATTCACCTTCCTTCAGTAATACTACCTATTCCATTGATAAATCTACAGATCATCTCACCCGCCACATCAAACAATCTTTCAGAAAAAAACACAAAACACTCATCCCTCCCTTCCTGATATGTAGGAACAATGATCAGACACGACGATTACATTACCACTCAGTGGCGTCTCCTGGCTAATAGATGTGGGGATGCGATCATACATATTGAACGCATGTAACGCATAATTCCAAATATTTAAAGTCGGCGTCATTCTACTTTACTCTAAAGTATTTTAGAAGTGTATGCTGCAAATTAGACACATCCTGAATATTCCTTGAAAATCATCATTTTCTCATTGCATGCACTAACTTACATTAACAAAACAATAAAACTAAAAAAATAACCACAAAAGAGTACATACCTAATTTTTGAACTCGAGATCTATTCACGTTGTCTTGGTTGTCCATCACTATTTACATTAAGTTTTTCGGAATAGGAGAAAGAACTGCACGGAATTTCACGAATCCTGTCTATCACAATGAAACTTTTCACTACTCTTCCCTGCCACAAATAATTCACCCACTATTATTGCCGCCGTCATGTCACTATTATTGTCACCATCATTATTGTCACCCATTATTATTACCACAAATGAACTGGACGAGCTCGCCATGTCGCACGCGCACACGCGCACACACACACACACACACACACACGCACGCACGCACACACACGACACGCACGCGCGCACGCACACACACGACACGCACGCGCGCACGCACACGCGCACGCACGCGCGCGCGCACACACAAGCAAGTTATATTCTTTCGCGTTCCAATTTTGAATTCACGATTCTCTTTCTCATATCACCAACTGAGCAAAGTAGTCTAACGCACATTAAGTAGAAAACGGCATTTACGCTAGAACGCAGGACACACGTGACGAACGAAACAACATCGCGCGCATCGCATGAATCGCTATCAGAATCTGTTTCCAGTTCACAGATTGTCTCTGTCAAACCATTTCCTTACATGATGGGAGTGATCTTGTTTTGTCAGGCCTGCTAACACACATCGAGTTACCCAGCTGCACTGAATCAGGTTGGAATGTGCTTAAGCATAGTTGGCAGACTTGCTTGACTTGTGAAGACTTGTGACTTGTTTGCGTCCCGCTCCCCGCTTTCGTGTCCCAATAGTGGCACGTGACTTTGGGATTCCCAAGCGTGCTGCCGAATTATGACTGCATCAGAGGAAGGGGTATGGAGGGATATTAGGAGGGGATACACAAATGCCAATGAGAAGCCTTTGATGTGAGAAGCTGTCACACCTCCGGCAATCGAAACCACGCAGCTTGCACACAGTGCATGGCCGTGAGTTCAATAACCTCGCCAAAGAAGTTAGGTCGTTCAAGGGATGTTTCTCGGCCCGGAATTCGGTTTCGACTGGGGTGAGTTTTGCTGTGGGTCTCATCTGCAAATAAGTACATTGTGCATACAATGTAAATATATTGCGCTGGACAGAACCTGTCAGGAAGAAGAGATTAATTACAATAACACTTTACTTTGGTTCTGAAGGAGCCAAAGTGGAACTGCTCCCTCGGCTCGGCTCCGTCCGCTCTTCCTTCGGTGCTAGCAGCGACTTACTCCCATCACCTGCAACAAAGAAGCTGGTGTGGGAGTCAAAGATGTTTTTAGAGGATATGATTACGCTGCTGACGATGCGGCGCTTGAGAGTTGGGAGGTAGTCGCGGTGGACGAGATTCTTCAGCGCCTTTATCAAGATCACAGCCATAAAGCACGCACAGAAATACCAGTGCCATCTAAGTCATCAGGCCTATTGGCAGACGGGCATCTTGTTTCTGACGTCACTACGTGTAGTCATAACATTACAGCGTGTTTTGCGTGTGAATAAGTGTGAACTGTGTGAATTTTGTGTACAGAAATACTTGAGAACAACGCTTTTATCCACTTTATTTTGTAATAATATCTATACTTTAAATTTGTGCGAACAGAAGATATGTGTAGAAGAGCAATTTTGTATTAGAAGAGGTAAATTCTCTCAACAACTTGTAAGAACGTTTAGAAGTTCGCGTTATGGGATTTCCGCGCACTCACACAATGAAACTGCTTTCCATACAATTCAACCCTAAAGTTTAAAACAACAACAGAGCATGCGTTCTGGTAAACAGAAAAGACATTTAGTTTGTTAAATGATAAGGACAAGACTGTGGTAGTGCTCTTAATGGATGAAACATTCTTGAAGTCAAGTGTTGACTATAAAGGAGGAAGTATGGACGGAAATGCCATTAATGAAGAAAATTCATCAACAGCTTGAGTGTTCATGGTAACTAGTATGCTTTCATCATATAAAGTTGTAGTTGATATAATTTCCGGTCAGAAACTTGACTGGTGAATTGCTTAACCATTTTATCAAAACCATAATTGTATGGCTTGAAAAGATTGGTTTTGAAGTGATTGCAGTGATCTCTGACAATCCAGTGAACCAAAAAGCCTTTCATTGTTTTCCGATTCTCCAAAACTAGACAACATTCATGAACTGTACTATTGCATGCAATCCAACAATTCACTCGTAATGACCTGGCTACCAAATTACAAAGAGATACCTGAAGATGACATATGTGTTGAGTAAGAGATGACAACTCCAGAAATCGGAAGAGTTATAGCAACTTCCCACACATGGACTGATCTGTGGTCACACTCCATAAAGAGAATGCAGAAGATATGGAACAACCACTGGTGAAAATTGAAGTCTAGCAATTTGCACAAAAAAAATTCGAAATTTTTACTCCTTGAAAACCTGCAAAGACTTTTCTAAAAAAGAACAGGTGATCATATCAAGAATAAGAACTGGTCATTATAATTTTAGTCACAAGCACCTTCTAACCAGAGATCCCCCTCCCACCTCTGTGCCCTGCAATACCTCTCTCAACATCCAACATTTGCTATTCTACTGTAATCTACTTCAGGACAACAGACGCGAGCAGAATATTGATGTGCATGAGGAAGAACTAATCCTAACGTCTGAGGATTATCAAAAAAAAGTACTACATTTCTGTAAATCATGTAATATCCCAAAGACATATAATCCTACTAAATGTATTTCAAAACTGTTAAATTATTCTGTATAATTTTATCATTGTTTTTATAACTGAAGAAAATGTAATGTAATGTATAAATTTGTAGTCGCTAATAACCATATCTGTTTATGCGACTTAAAATAAACAAATAAAAAAACAACTAGAAATAGTTTATGAACATCTATGCAAATCCCACAGAAAATTACTTTTTCCTTACGACACTATGCACCTTTTGGAGTCCATTAGAAACCACTGGGAAAATCAAGATAACCAAAATTAATTTTCTTCACATGGAAAATGATGTTATGCATGCAGCATCAATTGGTTGCCCCAAAAATATGTGCCAGTCTAATAAGCACAATATTTTAAAATATGGCAATACTTTAAATTTAAAATAGTTAAATCGTTCATCTCTTTTTAGTTAAAATTAACTGTTAATTGAATGAAATGTAATAAAATGTTGCGAATATTCTTTTCTACAAAACAATCATTATTAAGGTGCCGAAGAAAGTAAGTAAACGTTATTGACTGTCCAGCAGCCGGCGAAAGATTCGTTTGCTGTGATGACTACCCGTGTGACGTCACAGCGTCAGTCGACAGGCCTTTTACTAGTGTCTAGGTGGCGTTGAGAAATACCATCACTGAAAGTACTAGGACGGCGCAATTCAGTTGTTTCCCACTAACCACCCTGGCGGCGGCTTGTGACGATTCATGCAGAAAGCGTATAGACTGTGTATGCGCTACTTTTTGGCTTTATGTTCAGTTTGAGATCTTGACGTTTTAAAGTTCCTTCCCCGATGCAACCTTACAAAAATCTCATCTTTAACTAGCCTGCTACTCTATCGCTACTTATTCTCATCTTTAACTAGCCTGCTACTCTATCGTCTTGACCCATCCTAGACCATAACAATCTATCCTAATTTGATTTCCGAAAAGGCGCTCCGTGGCCCTCCAAACGTCAAAATATTCTTGGTAATAGCAACCCCACTTCAAGACTGAAAAGAGATTTCAACTATCCTAACAGACCTTGCCCAAGCTTACGACACTGTTTTCCTTCCCTTCCTACTCCTGAAAATGCTCCTCTATGTCTCGAACATATCCATTCATTACTCCACAGAACCTACATTCATTTCATGCACGTTACCTATCAAAAACCTCACCCAGCTACCCAAGCTACGAGGACAAGTAATACAGTTAGGGTTTCCCAAAACATAGTAGACAGCATAAATCCCTTTAAATAACTTACTTGTAAATAACTGGATCCCGACGTCCAAATCTATGAGACTCGCATTGTTTCAAAAATATTTATTGATGTTCTTGATTTACTATATACCAACCCAAACTTTTGCCACTGTTAAGGGTGGGGAAGGAGGATAGGGTCACTACCTGGGAACTTCCGACCCTCACCCAGCTCTACTGTCGCTTGCAACTCTCCTACAAGAAAGCTTACTTCAATAAACAATAATAGGAACGAACGTCGAACCATCACGGATCAACGTATTCAAGGGAACCCGCTGGCCGCCGCCTGCTGAGCATATGATTCCCTACTAGTCTACCAGATGGCAGCAATATCCTGTTTCGCTCGCTACACGTGTTTTAAATGCCAATAAATAGGGAGTTTTGGCGCCAGGCGTAAGGTGACATCCTATTGAAACTATTGATCACATGACTAATGACAATATAGAGTGAGGAACAATTTTCAAATGAGCTGCAGCAATTGCAACATTGCGTTATGCAAGAAGCATTTCAGGCGTTGAACAATGAAGTTGCATCATGCAAACAACAACAAGAAAGAAAGAATGTCTACATAATAGTGAAACTTTCGAACCAAGGTACGAATGTAGAGTAAATAAAACATCTTCATCACACAATTAGTTTTAGATTTTCTGATCTTTCTGCTACATATTCACATCAAATGCAACCTGCAACACACTTGGCCGCATTTTGAATCTATATCGTTAAATAACTCCTAAACGAGGCGTTCTAGAGCCTTAAAAAGTAAAATTTTGAGGCTGCAGGCCTCAAAATGTGCAGAATTACGTGCAGAATCTGCAAGTAAATGTGAATGAGAGGGACAGAGAGCGGCAGAGACAGAGACACGCGGAGACAGACAGGGACAGGGTGAGGGAGAGAGGGAGAGACTGAGAAACGGTGATGGGAGGGGAAAGAGGGAGATGAAGGGCAGAACAACGGCTGCAGGAGTTTCCTAGTATGCTATACATGCAAATAAAATAAAAAATAAACGTCCTCTAAAATACCAAAAGAACTTTATTTGAACATATAAGATGGCTTTATATTCTTAATATTACATTTTACAAAGTTTTTACATGTCCATTGACGTATATTTTCTTTGTCTCTTTTCTTTAAAGCCACTGATTTAGCTTGTTCTTCTCTGTTCCGTTTGCTGACTATCTCGGTGAAGTGACCAACAGTAATCTCCCATCGTATTGGTGTTCCAGCGTTCGTGATAACATTTTTTCATCATTTCCAGATTTTAATGAAAACGCGCACCTTGTTCTTGACTTTCATCACATAAATCGTCCGGAAAGAATTATAAATGACTGCTTAAAAAGTAAACTTTGAGGCTCATTAAACATATCAATTTCTGGAAAGCTTTCAGCATAATGGCTTGATGTCTGGGTCTTTTTTGTTGGCTAGGAATTAATTAACAACGTGATTAAAACACTCTACGCTTCATTTTCTTTTTCTGTCATATTGGGTAGTTCAAATTGTGTATTAAACATCAGTTTTCTAACATAAGTTTCAATGAAGATGCCCTCTTTTTATAATTTTGCTGTAGACAATTGCGTAAACTTTTCACAAAACGCTTCTCATCTTTAGGTAAGGCAGTTGTTTCATAACATCTAATTTTATTTGCAATAGAGGCAACAGAATCTTGCATTGCTCTACCAGATGTTCCCGTAGAATGTTCTTATCGCCTGTATTTAAAGATTTCTTACAGGCCACTTCTTTCTAGACTAATGCTAATCTCGTGCCCTACTATCCCATTCACATAGTAAATATGGGAATTTATAACTTCCTGCATCTCATACATTTCTAAATACTCAGAGCAGCATTTGCTCAGACATACAAAGAAAATGTTAAAATGTGAACAAATAGTGGGTGATACGGCATTTTTAATGTTTCTTTTGGAATCAGCGCACTAAAAAAGATAAGAATTAGGTGAACACACATAAAAAGTTTTTTGGTCATTGGCCTGTGTAATTTGTATTGTAAATGTAGTCTTTTAAGTAAAAAAATGAAAAATATGCAAATAAAACCTGTTTTTTCTCAAAATTTCTAAAAGATGCAAAATATGAATTGTACACAAAATGTTTTCCCCCTTAGATTCGGTATTATGCCCTAACTCAGTTTTTAAGTTTTTGACTATCAACAAAAAAACTTCAATTGCGTCAACTTTCCAGCTAGGGAGCTATTCCAGCTTTCCAGCATGAGAGATGCGCGGATCCTTTTCGGTTACTTGCAAACGAATCTTTCTGAGCGTCATTGTACGCAGAGCTCTCCCGATAGTGCGTTCGGTTCGTATCAGCGATAGAGTCCCTGTATACAGAGAGTAGCGCAACCACCGCCATTTAATATCCTCTCACCCGATAGCAGCATTCAGAAGTTGAACAGAAATTATAATAATTGGTGACTTTGTGAAGATTTTCAAGAATAATAATAATGATTTGGAGTGGATTCATGGTTCTCAACACCCAGATTGCCACACATTTCCAATTTTCCTGGCAACTGGATATAAAATGGCGGGATTGGAGGAACAATGCAGTGCGCTACTCTCTGCATCGAGGGACTCTAGTCAGGGAAGCACCGAGTGAGAGACTTGCACTACCTCCGCCATTACCACTGCCGTCACTGTCTCCTTGCATTATGGATGTGCGGGTGCCGAAGCAAATCCTCGTGTCCCATCACCAACGCTGCTCCCGATACCCATTCCTCTCCCTGTCCCCTGTCTCCCCTCTACCCAGTCCACATCCATTGCTCCTTTGCGTTCCTCCCTTCTCGCACTTTGGCCAACTTCGCCTTCTTTTCCATTAAATCCTCTGGGGTTTCGAAAATTGAAAATGTTCTTTATTTTTCGAACCGGTATTTCACCCTCAGTATTGAAGCTGGTGATTTCCTTTTAATGTAATCCATTTCTAAAGAGATATTTAAATCATGTTATGTACACTTTGTGAAAATGTTATTTCTTCGTAATTTTGAGTTATAAGTGCAAGAATCACAGCAATATCAGCGTTAAAACGTTAATAGTTCATGTACTTTCTTCTTTACTGACAATGACAAATGGAGACGAATCCCTGACGAATTTAGTTCTTGGGGGAATCTGTTAAAGATGATCAACAAGCACCGACGAAGAGAGAGACCGTAAAGCTTTGGATTTTTTTCCCGGTTTCTCATAAGCAATAGGCATACAAAGTTATTTTCTGACAAATGTCTTCTTCTGTTTACATCGAAAGGTCCTTTATTCTTTAGTGAATTTGAATTTAAATTGAACTATCTCAGAATTCTTGGTGAGTGGCAACGCGAAAAATTTGTTCGAATTAATTAGCACGGTTCTACTACTTTTCAAATAGAGATAATTCACGCGAAGATTGACATTTACAATAACCTGATAGTTGGTTCAAACATGATAACTCTGTAACATTGTCTTCACACAAACATGTTAAATAGGAAAAGGGTTTAGTCAGTATATTATCATGATCTGACCAAACATAAAACAAAAAGTTGACCTAGCATTTTTCGACCGGAGCTGTAGAAAAAGATATGATGCTATTAGAGTTATCCAAACAAACGAGTATACCAAACGAAAGACGAATGTTAAAAAAAAGAGTGATGCTTTCAGCTCATTAAGTCATGTTTCGGAGTTCATGTTTCATCATATTCTGAGCAAACACTATAGAAATTATACAGTGCAAAAGATAAAAATATTTTCCAAGAAAAATGGCAGTATTTTCTCTCTTCAAAGAACTTAACGCGCAGTTCCTTCTTGCAATTCCAAATCCAACGCGTAATCGCTCGTATGGCAAAATGAGAATTGTTATGTACGTTCTTGATTTTCATTATGTACATGACTAAATATCCTAGTATAGGATGGCTTTATCACCTCTGATTTGAAATTTTTGTAGCCCTTAATGCTTGCAGGTATGCAATCCACTATGAATTTATTTAGGGTTGCCAGCATTCACTCCACATACATACATACAATCTAAAATACATCAACGCAATCTAATACATTCATCAATACCTAATACATACTTCTATACATGCATACATCTAATATTCTAATCTAATCTATACATCCATCTATCTAATACATACATACATCAATATACTACATACATCAACGCAATCGATTTCAGCTATTCCAGAGATTGTTAAGATTTGTGCATATGGCGGAGAGAAGTTTCATGCATTTTTGTACCCGAAAATTGGGATGTCTGAATGGATTGATGGCGGATGTAAACACAAACACATAACTATCAGATTGCTTTTTTTTAGCTTTTGAGCTAAAACTAGATAGAAATGTCAAGAGTAAGATCTATTTGTGTCATTACGGAGATAATTATGATATTTAATTTTTTGGGGGTACTTTACATGAAGCCCTTATTAAATTGTTAAATGAATTCTATCTCTTGTGCGGGGATATTCGTATTGTAGCACAAAATGCACAGGGTTTGAAAGAACTAAGGGAGTGTGACGGAAAATGGAGGGTAAAGGGAAATGATATATAAATGTTAAAGCAGCCCCTTGGGCGACTCATGGAGAGCTTGCTACACTTCTGTGAGGCGGTCCAATGTTCGATTCCCGGCCAGGGCAAAAATGAAGCTGCAGCTTTCTAATACAAATCGTCTCACTTTTTATAGGTGTGCGACGAAAGAAAAATCTCAGACAGGTCAAGTTACGTAGGTGTGTCATGGGAAAATATGTCATGCTCGCCACAGGACTCAATTAAATCAAAGCGTGGATAATAAAACTAGTGGTACTGAAACAGCAAGTACTTTCTCAACGGTACTTCACACACAAAACGTTACTCATATTTACGAAAAATTGTTCGTGACCTCATTTCAAAATATATCTTTAACTCTGCAAGACAACCACATATCACACCGCCAGTGATCTACGCGTGTGCAAACTGTGCAACGAAAAGTGTACCAAGTATCATGTGCATAAATGCAAGGAAAACAAGAAAACAATTACGGAGCTCAGCTCCGAAGACTGAACTGTAAACTCCATGCACACTTGTGCGCATTTCTTAATTATTATTATAAAATATATCTTTAACAAACAGATTTCATTAAGGGAAAAATCTGCATTTTCATAATTGTAATTGTAGAAAGATGCCGAAAAAATTTGAATTTTTGCAATTTTTGAAAAATCAAGAGACTTAATGTGAAGTGCCCCCAAAATTAAAATATCTGTTTCAAATTCAAGGGACCGCAACATAAGCCAGATCGATTGGGGAATATGAATTTTGCAGAAAATCGGCTGAACGGTTTTGCGGCTAGCATTGTTCACAGACACACAGAAGGACGGATAGACAAACGTTTTGCTGTCAATTGATTTTTCGGTATCGAAGACCCACAAAATATGGATTCTGGCTACACAACGTGTTGGATTTTTTTCTAAATTTAGCATCTGGATTTACCCACTTTCTCGTTGCCAGGGACCTATAATAAGAATTTTCTGCCGAAAACTCGCCATATTTTCGCGCAGCTTTACACAACTTTCTTTCTACTGCATAAGCGGTAGCGAGGAAGTAAAAGGAAACACCCCTTCCTGGCAAAAACTGGATTAATACGTCCCTAAATGCCAAATACACACATATTTGTTACAGCGATTACGGGTCGGAAAATGTTAACATACAAAATTATACAATTTATCATAATTCCAGAGACATACATTTCTCAATCGAGTGATGAAAGATTACGAAAGATCTAATCACTTAGCACGTTCTTTTATACGGCCAATTTTGCATCATCCCCTACCTGAATCTTCTTTCTTACATTGTTTATTCATATTCCATCTTTTCTTGCTAACGGCATCAACCCGATCCGTTTCATTCCACTCATTAACCCCCAACATACCGGCTTTCTCCCGCCACTCGCTACCACCTCTTTCCCCAGGGGTTAGGTGCGCCTTGCCTACTCCGCTGTCTCCTCACGTGCCACCCACTCTCGCACTCTCTCGCGCCTTCGCCTCTGCCGACCCCCTCCCCCGAAGCCGCAGTCGACAACTTGGCTTCCGTCCCTGACGGCCCCTTTCTCCACCATGGTTCCTCCAGGGCGAGGACCTGGAGGGGTGGTTCAGGGCATCAACTGATATCCCTGACCAGCAGATCCTAGGTGCGAGTCCCGACGATGGCAGGGTTTTCGACATTGACTAGATAGTTTGATTTCTAGATAGTTCGCTGTCTAGAGGTGAATTCTAGCGGCCAGCTGCTCTGATCGGTGGTTTTCTGTGAGTTCTCCGATCAATATCAAGCGAATGCCGGAGCAGTACCTTAACAAACGGGCCACGAACCGAGCGCAACCTTTCTTTGCCATTCCTTGTCATATCTTACCTCTTATTTACCCACACTTACACTTACGTACACTACACTACCACATATGCCGGAAGACCGGCCGGGAGCTCAGAGCTTGTCCCGGCTGGGGTGGTGGGAGATACCGGTTTGGGGGAAACCATGTTAGTCGATGTTAGGTCGGCGCCTGATATCATCATCCAGCGGAGGAAGATCACCGAGACTTCCCGTGCAAAACATGTACTGCAATTACGGGACAAATCACTTTAGCAGTTGACGCGCCCGGAATCACTAATCAATCAAGCGAAGAAAACTAGTGGTGCTACAGAATGGCACAGACTTTCCCGTATTAGTTTTCTACTTCCTTGGGTCTTCGCTAGCTATTCGGAATTGCCACAAATTCTTTCTTGCCAGCTACCATCTATCATCGCCAAAAGTACATTTTTTTGTCATTTTCTTAATTTTTAGGTTTCCTCTTGGTAGAACAGAAACATTAATTTTAGAATATTAAAGAACACAAAAACCTATCCGTAAATGGCAATTTTCTTTTAAAAATTATGTGCCGTTTAAGAGAAAATGGCGTTTTAGCACTACTAAAAATGCGAAATTTGAAGCTCATTTTCACAGAAAATTTTTGAGCTTTCAAAATACTTTATTTGAAGTTATTTGAAGCACTTACACTCACAAATATAATAATGTTTACAAATTGCCGATAATGTGCATATTAAAGGTGTGAGAGATCTTTAAAAAAATTACATTTATATAATTTTTGAAAAAACAAAAAATAACTCAAAATAAACTTTACGCTATACTAAAGAGTGTAATTAGCACTATGCGTTACAAAAGTTTCAAGAAAAAAATTGCAGCCGTATACGAGAAAATGGCGTTTGAGCATTTCTGAAAATGCCGAAATTTGAGCTACTTTTCACAGAAAACGGTTGTGTTTTTGAGAAACTTTACTTGACATTATTTAAAGCATATATACTCGTAAATATAATAATGTGAAAAAATCGCCGATAATGTAAATATTAACGACGTGAGAGACAAGTAAAAAAATTACATTTTTGTAATTTTTGAAAAACCAAACGATAGACCAAAATGGCTTTTATGTCATTGATAGAGTACATTTACCACTATCCCTACCAAAAGTTAAAAGAAAAAATTTGGGCCGTTTTTGAGAAAATCTTGTTTTTGTAATTTTTTTTAAAATTGCACATATTGCACGCAATATTGCACGAAAACTACCAAAATTTTGAAAAACGTTTACATGACCTTTATTAAAGAACTCAATATGCAGAACAAATTTTATTTGAAGAAAAAATCTCTATCTTCAATTTTGTAGTTGGAAAAAGACGCCGAAAAAAATTGAAACTTTCACAATTTTCGAAAATTCAGAGCTGTACGTGAAAATCGGACCTATGCCACGTTAATAAGTGTATTTTACTCAATTCATACAAAAAATTTAAAGAAAACATTTGGAGCCGTTTTTGAGAAATGTTTGAAAATCCCCGGGGGTCTTCATGTAAAGTACCCCCAAATTTTGAAGAATCTTTTTCAAAATCTCAAAGCTTTGACTAGAACCAGATCGACTGGGGAATATCCATTTTGGAAGAAATCGTACGTATGGTTTAGGCGCTAGCAGTGTTCACAGACGGACAGACGGACGGACGGACAGACGGACGTTTTCCTTTCAATTGGGTTTTCGGTATCAAGGACCTAGAAAACAGGGTTTCTGGCTACACCACGTGTTAGGGAATTTTTTTTCTTAATTTAGCAACTGGTTTTATCCACTTATTCGTTTTCACGGCCCGGCAATTAATTTTTTTCCGCCGAAAATTGGCCATTTTTACTTTCCCGTATATGTACGTATACACGGAGTGATATTAGTAGTATAGGGAAAGTTATGTAATGCTGCGCGAAAAAATGGCCAATTTTTCGCGCAGATTTGAAGATGTCACAGATAAGAATTTGTAATATCAAATACAGTGTAGCCAAATGTGGGGCGAATATTTTAAAATTCTTTTGTTTGTTTTTAAATTTCAGAAAAAGTATTTGGTTTTCAGTATCTCCAGTGCTTGTGGAAAAAAGATAATTAAGCACATTAAATTAATAGATAGAAGCTTAATCTAACAGAGAAATATACAGTGACACCCAGCGTAAGAGGAGAGATAAGCAAAAATTATATACATAAATTATTATTTATTAATCCACAATAGAAAAGTTATAGCATCAGTAGTTTAAATTCTCTTTCTCTCTCTCTCTCTCTCTCTCTCTCTCTCTCCATATATCTATCTATCTATAATGAGTCATAATAGAGGATTTTTTTCAGTTCTTACTGTATAGATGCATCCATATTAAATTTACTTTTATGAAAGAGTTTGTTATTTATTTATTACTTAACGTTTACTTTGTATGCTGATGGACCTAGACTGTATCTTCCTTGAAGTTTTCACAGAAAGATAGTGTGTAACACTTGGGTAATTCTTTTCAGAATATTTTCGCTTGGTATCGTCCTTTCGTTGTTAATATTTTATACACGTCTGAGTGAAAGAATTCTTCAAAGCCATTTTTAAAAAAGCTAGAAAGTTAGTTTTTTGTAATAAAAATTGGAAACACTCATACTCACTCATCAACTACTCAGTCGGGTTAAATACACGTTTTATGATTATAGTATTTTACTTAAAAAATTGCAAGAACTGTCATACTAAATGTAACTCTAGTTCTCTATAAACTAACTGTTGTGTTTAATAACTGCTATATATTAAACGTTATGGATATAAATAAAATTCAATTTGAGACTGCTGTATTAAAATGTCACTCAGCCCTGAAACATGATTCAGAGAGAACAGCAATGTTTATCGGTGACTTCCGTATCTTTCTCAGCGAAGATCATGTGTAATTCGGAAGGCACATTCACATGTGGTATTTGTGAAAATATTTAAGTTTAATTTTTTCTTTATATTTGTACGCAGAGTATATACACCAATAAAATTATGTAGGACATCAACATGTTGAATTTCTGGTATCAAAAAGAGCTGTTTGTCAATAGAGATAATTTTAAATATTATTTATTAGAATATCGCACCAAATTGTATATTGTACTAATATGCAAAAAACTGCGCTATTATTTTTATTATTAAAAGGGCGCAAATGTTACAATAAAATAATCAAGATAATTATATTATTTAACAGGAAGAGGAAACTGTTGCCTTGCTTTGTTGCCCCTGCAAATTCAATATAATACTTTATTGGCTGTACCGTATGGCATATGTGCTTAACGTGTTGCTTAGCTTGCCCCTGACATCAAGATGAGTGGCGATATTTTTGGAGTAGAAGGAGTAGGTAGGGAATTGAACAGTGGAATCGGGGTAAAAATTGTCCCAACTACATTCTGGTCAAATCCACACATGTTTAAATTTTTTGTTCGTCGAAAAGAATGATTTGCCCTAATGAGTGTATTTTGTGCTTGAAATGTAGACTCACTAACTACCTACCGTTCAACGCGTGTTTTGTATCGTTATTCAAGCCAAAACGGGTATAGGAGCAAGTTAATTATTTTCCAATCGAAAACCAGTTCAAGCTTCGTGCATGGGAACTTCGCAATAAATTCACTGGAAAACGGTAAATCACGCGGGCCGGACGGCATCTCGACAGATTTTATTAAACTCTGTGGTGAGACATTATTGCCCTGTTTGTTACGATTATTTAATGTTTCTATTAATAACGCGAATTTACCGGACGACTGGAAAACAGCTATAGTTGTTACAACTTTCCAAAATGGTGATAAAACGAAAGTATGTAATTATAGACAAGCATCTCTCTCATCAGTAGTTTGCAAATTAATGGAGCATTTAATAGCCGGGTGCATTCGACGCGAATGGGAAACTAGGTTTTTCACGGACAGCACGGATTTAGAAGTGGATATTCACGCAAAAAATAAATTATTTCCTTCTTTCAAGATCTAGCTGACGAAGTTGACGCGGGTGGGAGGGATTGATGCAGTCGTAATTGACTTTGCGAAAACATTCGACATAGTACACCATGATCTACTTACTAGGAAATTATTAACTTCAGGAGTTGATACTAGATTTGTGAAGTGGATAAGCCAATTTCTTAGAGACAGGAAACAAATTGGAATTCAGTTTTCGACTACGAGTATTTTTACTTTAGGGGTTCCGTAGGGAAGTGTTTTAGGACCATTACTTTTCTTAGCGTACGTGAAGGACCTCCATATGAACGTATATTTAAAGTACGTTTATTTGCCGTACTGTAAAATCAAAGGTAGCGCTGACGAAAAAATATTACGACAGGATTTAGAACAATTACGTGATTAAAATGGAACAATTAACGGATCTAAAAGCAAAACAATGACGTTCGGGTGGGGACGAAATTATGAGGAGCCAGTCTATTGTTTAGGTGAGGTATCATTCTAGAGTCTCATCATGCAGGTATTTAGGCATTCATCTAGACTGAATTTGGTTGGGAGAAGCGTATAAATTAGGTAGTGACAAAAATGTGAAAATCCTTGCATTTCGTAATGCGAATTCTAAAGAAATGTTCGACAAACGCCAAAGAATTAGCATAGCTTTCACTGGTTTGCCCTATTATGGAATACGGAGTCGCGCCGGAGAAATCTAAATAGAATGCAGAGGAAAGCGAATAAGTTTACCTATAGAAGTAACGCAATACAAAAGTTATAGAAACGAGAAGAACAAGGGCGAGGTTTTCTGCACTTTATAAACCGTATGTAGGCGGACCAGCTTGGAAAGAAATTTAGCTTAGAGTAGAAAAACCAAATTATTACGGCCGATGCGATCACACCCACAAAATTCGAACGAGGAAACAACATTCAGATCTTGGAAATTTTTCATTTTGTAACAGTAATTAGAAATTGGAACAGTTTACCTGCAACAAATTTCAAAGCCTTTCCTCTAAGTGTCCGAAATTTTAGAAATAAGTAAGAAAAAGCTGAGAGTAATAGATCTTAAACGAGTAACTAAGGGCTGTAAAGAGCTATGAAGTGCTGGTCAGTGTAATGTAGTGCTTCAGAATCATGTAGTGCAGTGAAGTGTAATGAACGCGATCAATACCTTTTTAAAAAGATCTAATCAATTCAATATCTATGTAACTTGTATTGATTTTTAGTATCACTAACATATAATCGTTGTTTATCATGATGAAGTTGAAATAATTGCTGTAATACTTAATATTAGTGATAGGGTGATTATTGTATCTTCGTTTTGCTTCTTCTATATTATTATTATTGTTAATTAACTGCCACCGGTCATATCCAATTGCAGTTCAGATAAATATATGTATGTACGTACTCTTACAGAGGTGTGAACTCGTGCATAATTGCTTCTGTCCAGAATAGCTCATTTGATGACATTGTAATCTTGAGCGATATGTACTCCGGCAAGCACGACTCGCAAGCATGCTTCCTGCATCTCATAATCAAGTACATTTTTCGCTGGCCGTACCTCTCAAGGACGATTTTTGGATAAATGGAGCCAATCAGGCTTACTAGCTAGACTAACTGACATATGGGGAATACGACGCAGGTAACTTTATACGTTGTTAGGAGATTCAGAAAACTCTATAAAAACACATCAATTATTTCAGCATCTTACTTCTATAAATTTCTCAGCGAATATGAGGGGAATTAGGGAATCCCCATGATCATCTCTCCCATATTTTGTCGCCTGTTACAAACATATGGCTACGAGTTATATTGTTCATTCTCTATGAATAATTTCTCTGAAAGATTTTTGGTAGTACTTGTGTAATATGTTAATGGTGAAATACGATATTGGTGTTAGACTCATTACTGACCAATAACTTGGAACATTTAATATGATAATAATTGCTTGGATATGTCTGCATTTTTACTCCTGCATTCTCTTCACATTAATCAAATTATTAAGTGTTCTTTGATTTTATAATTTTTGATACTAAATTCATTTCATCTCTGATGCTACCACTGCAATTACGCTAATTTAACCGTTAAAATTGCCCCACCTTTACAGTCGACTCGACCAACAAAGTTGACACCACCTTCTCGACTTCCATCATCTCCAGCCGCAGCCGCTGCGCGGCGCCAGTGGCGAACGAGGCCGATTCGCGCGCCCTCTAATTCAATTTGCCAATCGGAAATTAACGGTCAACCCGACGCGGCACGGTACTGCACTGCGGGTCGCTACCCACTCCTCTCTGCTTCCCATAATTAAAGAGTGGCCTCCTGTTGACGCGTCTCGCCGCAGCGCAGCGCCACCTGTCCCCAGCACGCGTTTGTTTTTATCCCAGCGTGTCCTTTGCGTCGAGTGGCCATAATGGACATGCGATGTTTGTTCCGGTAGCGTTGATTTGCTTTTTTCTACTTGAGCGAGTGTTCAGTTTGTTCGAAATGTGACAACTCTACACAAGACTGGTTACGACAATGACACGCGTTTAAAAATAGTGTCGCAGTTCATGATATTGTTCGGAGGTAGATGTCTGTCGTTCTCGCAAAAGCAAGAGAAAAGTAAAATTGGAAATGTCAGGGTTACACAATGTTCATGTAATTGATTGCTAAACACGTTTTTTGAAATTTTTGGATATGAAGATATCTCGAGGTATAATAAATATTCAGAGATCAGACAAAGAAGTGAAGAAAACATAAACATACTTATTATAACGATTTTCTTCTTGATGTCAGAATTAAATTTTGAACTACAGATAAGATTTGATAATTTGGATTTATTGTTACAGAAATTTACTAAACGAGTTATTTATTTATCTTACTCTTAGTTTGTTTTACTCACTTTTATTCTGCCATTCACAAACTTTGTTAAACCCGTATAAGATAGAGAATAATTCTCATTTATATATTCAACTCAATTCTGAAATTTCTTTCTTAAACTGTTCCATTATATTACGCAACTTGTGTTCGTAATGCAATCGCAATCTTGTCTGTTGGACAGCTGGTATTCTCCAGACAGTCGAAACACTGAAGATTGCCATAGCGTTGAAAAATAAGATGCACTGAGTGTGTGTGTGTGTGTGTGTGTGTGTGTGTGTGTGTGTGCGTGCGTGTGTGTGTGCTATTGCATGTAAGTGATATCTGAAATATTTATGGAATTTTTCAATTTCTAATGGTTTCTTATGTGCACTTTCCAGAGAAAGAGTGAATGCCTCTCGTAATAAAATTCATTTAGACACTGAATATTCATGAAAGTGTGCATTAGTGTATGTATGCATTGCTATTAGCGTGGGTTCTTATCACCTTCGATTGACGGAATAGATTTACATTGACATAACAATTCTCCCGAGTGTTTCTAAAACTTCTAGTGATGTTTAATGTGTATGTTATTTCAATTTTGCCTATTTATGTTAATTGAATTATTTGTCTTCCAAATGATGGCCGGAACATCATCTTGGAAAATCAGGCTGCACAGTTACCTGTGATAGACATACATGTTTATCACACTCTGCTATCTAGATTGGCTCCACACAGAGGCTAATCTTTGATTCTCTATTCTACGAACAATGAAAGTTATTTGAAGTCTATTGATGACACGGACGAGCAAACATGCAGAAATTTGCAGGCCACACTTGAAATATGTTTTATGTTTCACTCAGAAGGGATGTGAACTGTAGTGACTACAGTAACTTGGTGTCACGAAACAGAGCTGCTAAAATGTCTATGAGCGCTGAGTTTGCTGTCAGCCTCATGACCGCGTAGAAAAACCTCAGCTGAGGCCGCCGATTGCGTCGGCACTTCCTGTGATCTGTATGATATTTAGAATGTTTGCATTTGTTCTTATAACAAAACACCGCAAACGTTTATACTCTTATTTTGAAATCAGTCTGTTGGCAGACACTGTTTCGGGCGCGTGGGAAAATAAATAGCGCGCGCGAGGTGAAGCACCGGCTGTGGAAGCAGCAGCAAAAGTGAATCTCACAGGAAGAGCTTCGGTGACGAATGTGTAATATTGCGGACGAGCTGCAAGCTAAAGAGCGGATCGCCGCTTGGGGGGATATGTAAGTCTAGGGAACAAACAGTTACTCACTAACAGTTAGTGATTGAGTAGAGGGACTGGGAATGGTGGCTCAGGGCATCAACTAATGTCACCGCAGTGACTCTGAACGGGGGTTCGAGTCCAGACGGTGGCAGGATTTCGACACTAGCTGTTTAGATAGGTTGAATTCTGACGTCTGGAGGAGAATTCTAGCTACCGGCTGCTGTGATCGGTAGTTATCTGTGGTTTCTCCGGTCAACACCAGGCGAATGCTGGAGTTACCGGAGTGCATATAGAAAACCTAATAAACAGGCAACGGACCGCGCGCGATCATTCCTTCCTCTTCCTTGTCCTATCCTCACCCCTTACACACAGTCACACCAACCACACATGCCGGGAGACCGGTCAGGAGCTTCGGGCTTGTCCCCGCTGGTGGAAGATACCTGTTTGGGGAAAACCCCGCTAATCGACGGTAAGTCGGAGCCGATCTCGTCAACCAGCGCAGGAAGACCACCGCCACCGCTCAAAAACATGCACTACACTTACGGGAGTAATGATATTAGCCGTTGACCCGACCAGAATCACTACCAATCAGTCTTTGAGGAGAGAGAGACAGTGCTTGGATTCAATTGTTTACTGCCTATGTTGATTATTGATTCTATAAAAGGGTTGGTGAATTGAGCTGTGATGAGACACATCTACTAGTTATGACGACCGCGTTTCCTTTGTATATGGTTAACTAGCTTGTGTGAGGTGCGATTTGGATTTGAGTTATCGTAAATCCTTTCCAAATCTATTTTACCTGTTCTCTCTCTTTGGTACTATTCTTCCATAGACGGAAGTTAGGTGGCCCATGTAGATGGTTCCACGGTATTATCATCATGATGGGTTTTCTTGGGAGGATATAATCGGGGTAGTTTCCCATTGCTTTCCCTGGTGGTAATGAATGAAGTGGTAGGATGATGATAAGGGGTGACTAGGATGACGGTGGGAGGTGGGAGGTGGGGTGGAAGGAGGTGATCGGTGTGAGGTGATCGTGGCATTTTTGAACCATCGCAGCATTCGTCTTATAACTTAGATAAACTAGCGAAAAATCCCGGTAAGTATGGTCTGCCCGGGGATCGATCCCGGATCTCCCGACTGAGAAGTCAGCGCGCAATGCATTGAGCCACTTTGCTCGGTATTTTATCTGTTACTCATGTTTATTTCTGAACATAACAACCGTAGTGGTCAGTATAATGGTAAGATAGTGTTCTAATGGGTTAATGTAGTGGCATCCGTTTTAGTGTAAATCATTTCCTTGGTGCAAATGGACCAATAAAGAACACAACTTTCATCCACCACTTCAAACTGAAGTGGAGAATTATTGAGGCAAGACACAACACCTAAGTTTCGGACACAAGTGTTCCTTTTCTCAACCAGAAAGTCCCGGTTGCCTTCGATTGGCTAGGCTCTGAAGGAACAATCCATTAGTTACTTTTGATTTGGAAACCACTCCAACTTGAGAACCGATGGGAAGAAGTAAAGCCAACGAATAATGTTAAGTTCTCTCCAATACTCTCGTTTTCTTTTGCCTCAGAAAGAATATTCCCAGTGAAGTTTCAAGGGGAAGTGGTGCGGAATGATATTGAGTTTATATAAAGAGGTTCATGCGGAATATGGTAATTATTTGAGAAGTTGTGAAAATTATATGATTCTTAAGGTATCGGAATATTCTTGTAATATTATTCTTTGATAAAATCTTTAGGTACAGTTTAAGAGAATTACCATTTATATTAATAAAGTACATTTCTAGTAGACAATTTAACTCATAAAATATAAAAATGTATTACAATGTATTGTGAGACTATTACAGTCGGCTACTGAAGTAAACTATGTAAATATTTTCTTTACATTGTTGACACTGATGCATTCGTCTTGTTTGCTTGGTATATCATGTTTGAGAATCGCATAGGAACATTTTTGCGATACAGGAGTACTTTAGTAGCGTCTAGTTCATGAATCTGACCTTTTAATTTAGTATAATCAAAGATTGATTCAGAAGAATACTCTAGAAATGTTCATAAAGATAATTGAAGACATGAATACGAATGTCGTCAAGAAAGCTGCAAGTATGAATATGGTACAAGACGAATTCATTAGTGCAGCTGGTATTAGACAATGCGATTCTATCAGTCCTGTACTTTTGAATCTGGATTATGGATAGAACAATAGCGTAAAAGAAATGTCGGGATATGAAGTGAGAAGTAAAAGAATCCCAATAGTGTGCTAAGCAGATGAAGCAGTACTTTTGGTAAATTCAGAAGACGATTTACAAAGACTTCTTCACATGCTGTCGAAAACTGCGGAAAAATACTACGTGATTATGTCAACTGACAAAACAAAATCAATGGTAATTTCAAAGGATCAAATAAGGTGTAAATTGATGATTAATATAATAAAATAATCCAAGTGATGAAATCAAACAAGTGATGAGTGGATATTTCAAGCACGAGGGACACTCACAATGAAATTAAACAGCAAGGATCTAGAATATCGGGAGACATAATTATCTTAATACAGAAAGTAAAGTAAAAATATACAAAACCGTAGTTGTGGAGCAGAGAGGCAGGCTAGAAGAACTAAAACTCTACTAAGAACTTCAGAGATACATACTTTAAGAGCAATAACAGGAAAAGCAAGATGAGATAGAATAATAATCGAGATGTGAAGAATGAGTGTGGCGTGACAGACACAGTTAAATTCATAAGAACAAGAAAAAATGGCTGGGGTGAACACATTTCCAGGACAGATATAGTGAGCTCATCAGAAAAGCAAGGGATTTAATACTCTTGATAAAGCGGGAACTAGGAATACCGAAGAAAAGATCGATCGAAGATGGGCATCA
>JAHLJT010009419.1:174787611-174808272 GCA_031308135.1 Acheta domesticus
AGATTCTTGTGTGTGTATATATATATATATATATTTATAATAATATAATATCTATTTATATATATAGCAATGAAACGAGGGTGAGAAATTGCGATGATTAACCCAGTTGACACTTGTTGGTTCCTTTCCCTTCTGTTGTTTGTTTTTATGTTGTTCACAACTGAATGTACACCTCGTCTATGTGGCACCAATGGGCGGCACGATGACGCGGGCGAGCGAAATATATAAAGTAGGAAGTGCCGTTGTTGCGTGGCTCAGTCTTACTCTTACGAGTATGTATTTCGCATAAGTAATCTCTGATGTATGAAAATGTTTGTCGTGGGAATCGACTTACGAAGTTTTACTTAGTAACTTCAGTTATTGTCTCGTATTTTCGGAATGTTTTACTGTTATCATACAGTGATTTCATGGTTTTTCTGTGGTTCGAAGTTTCGCTTTCTCTGCGCAAAATGTCAGTTCTTCCCGCAGAGGTTGTAAAACTCATCCGGGCTGATTTTATTAGATCTGTGGCGTGTTATGGTTAAAGTCTCAGATTAGATCGATGAATGATGTCGTCAGGGATATATGAATGATGTCGCGTCAATATATTATTTTTATTTTGACTGTAAGATTGAGGATCATTACAAAAGCTGGGCTGAAGACCTGCCTTAAAGAACGGGCATGCCTTTTGCTGTTCCGATGATATGGAGAGAACCCCGGAATCACTTCGGCGTTTTGTTTCTGTATGACGAATACAGCAGGAAGTAACAAGAAGAAACAGTATGCCATCGAATATTCAATCTTGCAATCCGCGATCAGACCAGTGCCTCATGGAGAAAATTTACCTGCTCCTATTCCTCCGAACGATTGGGAAACTATCGATATTGCAGCACCTACAGGAACCGATGAGGACACTAACTCAATATCTGCAGATCAAGAAAGATAGTCCCTTTCACTTAAAAGATGCGACTTATTTCATCCTTCAACATGAATTGAACGATTTATCAAGAGACTTACAACTTTCGAAAGAGAAAGCTTAATTCTTGGGTGATAGACTCAAAGAATGGAATTTACTGGCTCCCGGAACTATTTAACACTCAGCACAGGAAAAGGAACGAGCCTTTTTCAGAATATTACAGAAGGAAGATTCCCTTTGCGTATATCTGACATCAATGGCCTGAAGAATGAGTTAGGAATTCAATGTAATCCATCTGATGGTGTCTTTTCATAGATTCATCAAGTACAGTCTGAAAGCAGTTTTGCTTCATAATGGAAATAGCTGCTTCTGTTGCAATGAATGATAGATACGAGGATCTCGCACTCATTTTAAATCGTATCAAATACAAAGATCATGGTTGGCAAATTTGTGACCATGTAAAAGTATTTGCAATATTATAATGTCCAATGTCTGGACCAGACCAATGTCTGGAAGGTGGATTTACAAAGCACTTTTGTTTTTGTGTCTTTGGTACTCAAGAGCTACAGGAAAATTTCTCACAAAAGGAGTGGCCCCCAGAGAGTCATTTAATCCGGTACCAACAATGTCAAGTATAAGCCTCTGATAGGTCAGGCAAGGTACTGATTCCAACTCTGGACTTAAGTTGGACTTCATGAATTTCCTAAAGGAATAGACAAAGAAGCTGAAGGATTTAGGTATCTTAGACAGTGTTTTCCGAAACTAAGTGGTCTGTATACATCTGTGAACATTATACCTTATAAACTATTCTGAGTATGTAAATGCTAAAGTATAGTGCTAGTAAACTAACGGAATATATAGTTTTTAATTGTTTAGATTTAATCAATTATTTATATATTTTAAAAATTGATTGCTTTGACACAAGTGCCAAAACGAAATTGATTCCCTTTTTGCAGTTAAAAAAAAACTCACTCTCCGGTACTTTCAAAATAGCTCATTTATGCTATTATGGTTAAATTTGGCAACTACGCGTTACACAAAAATACGAGCTAATCCAGTAAAACGGCTATCATATTCGTATTAAGCGACCCAAAATTGGTCAGAATCAGTGAGTTTTGTTTTTGTAACTTTTCAAAAGTTTAAAAACGTCGGCCAGTGTTATTTGTAGAGACGAACCCGTTTCAAATGGCAGCCCAACGTGGGGCCGATAGATAAAATTAGTTTCAATAGCGACTTGCGGCCCTCTGCGTTTTACTTCACCCCATGGACAATGGCCTTAGCAAACCCAAAAAGACCCACCCTTTATTTCAATAACGTGCAAACTGCTACCTGAATAATCTTGCCAACTATTCATCTTGTCCTTACAAACTTAAAGTCACCCCCCGTCAATAACTGAAGAAAATCCACACCATCGCAATCCAAACAATAACAATAAAAAATGCAAACAAATACCTCCTATCCCAGAAAATTCACCTTCCTTCAGTAATACTACCTATTCCATTGATAATCTACAGATCATCTCACCCGCCACATCAAACAATCTTTCAGAAAAAAACACAAAACACTCATCCCTCCCTTCCTGATATGTAGGAACAATGATCAGACACGACGATTACATTACCACTCAGTGGCGTCTCCTGGCTAATAGATGTGGGGATGCGATCATGATATTACATATTGAACGCATAATTCCAAATATTAAAGTCGGCGTCATTCTACTTTACTCTAAAGTATTTTAGAAGTGTATGCTGCAAATTAGACACATCCTGAATATTCCTTGAAAATCATCATTTTCTCATTGCATGCACTAACTTACATAAACAAACAATAAAACTAAAAAAATAACCACAAAAGAGTACATACCTAATTTTTGAAACTCGAGATCTATTCCGTTGTCTTGGTTGTCCATTACTATTTACATTAAGTTTTTCGGAATAGGAGAAAGAACTGCACGGAATTTCACGAATCCTGTCTATCACAATGAAACTTTTCACTACTCTTCCCTGCCACAAATAATTCACCCACTATTATTGCCGCCGTCATGTCACTATTATTGTCACCCATTATTATTACCACAAATGAACTGGACGAGCTCGCCATGTCGCACGCGCACACGCGCACACACACACACACACACACACACACACTCGCACGCACGCACACACACGACACGCACGCGCGCACACGACACGCACGCGCGCACGCACGACGCGCACGCACAGCGCGCGCGCACACACAAGCAAGTTATATTCTTTCGCGTTCCAATTTTGAATTCACGATTCTCTTTCTCATATCACCAACTGAGCAAAGTAGTCTAATGCACATTAAGTAGAAAACGGCATTTACGCTAGAACGCAGGACACACGTGACGAACGAACAACATCGCGCGCATCGCATGAATCGCTATCAGAATCTGTTTCCAGTTCACAGATTGTCTCTGTCAAACCATTTCCTTACATGATGGGAGTGATCTTGTTTTGTCAGGCCTGCTAACACACATCGAGTTACCCAGCTGCACTGAATCAGGTTGGAATGTGCTTAAGCATAGTTGGCAGACTTGCTTGACTTGTGAAGACTTGTGACTTGTTTGCGTCCCGCTCCCCGCTTTCGTGTCCCAATAGTGGCACGTGACTTTTGGGATTCCCAAGCGTGCTGCCGAATTATGACTGCATCAGAGGAAGGGGTATGGAGGGATATTAGGAGGGGATACACAAATGCCAATGAGAAGCCTTGATGTGAGAAGCTGTCACACCCTCCGGCAATCGAAATCACGCAGCTTGCACACAGTGCATGGCCGTGAGTTCAATAACCTCGCCAAAGAAGTTAGGTCGTTCAAGGGATGTTTCTCGGCCCGTCACATCCAGCGAGGGGACTAACGGCTATTGGACCGCGCACGTAAATGGCGAGAGGGACTAGAGAAACAGGGGGAGAAATATTTTAAGTGATGGAAAACTAGGAGATGTAACACATCACTCGCATACATTGAGCCTACGCCACTGTTACCACTAATGCAGGCGCTAAGAGGACAAAATACTAAAACGGGCACAGAGACAAAAACCCAAAATTTACTATGAAATTAGGAGACGCACAAATATAGCGACCTTCTGAATGATAACTGCAACAACAATATTCACAACGGAATAAAGAGTACGTAACAACTCTTTCCCGAAACTGAAATACCAACCCCTAACTTTCAACCCGCCGAACTATTACCACCTAATCCTTAGTCAAATGCTTCCATCCTTCTAAGTACCCCAATCCCGAACAATGCTACACTAAATTACCTCACAACCCTATCCTTTCCACCAGTTCAGCGATGTCGACGTTGTGATGCGACTATTGCTAATGACGATAGACCATTAAATTCCCTAAGGCCGATATACACGGTAGAGTTTTCGTGTAGATTCTTCATGCAGTCCAGACTTATACGCTTTCCTACATGAGAAAAATTATGAACATGTTCGTAATTTTGAAAGCATACAGTTTGACCTCCAGCGCCTATAGCGGCAGAATCGTTCATTAACGGTAATCGGCCATGTCGATTTTGTGGTTAGCGTGTGTCAAGGAGTGATTGTATGAAGTGATATATTGTGATAAGAAACTTCTTTCCTTATGCCTGCCTTCCAATTTTTATTCTCTATGCCCCTCATGGTTAATTAAGTGTTTCATCAAAGTCGACGAAATTCATTGTGATGAATTCGGTTTCGACTGGGGTGAGTTTGCTGTGGGTCTCATCTGCAAATAAGTACATTGTGCATACAATGTAACTATATTGCGCTGGACAGAACCTGTCAGGAAGAAGAGATTAATTACAATAACACTTTACTTTGGTTCTGAAGGAGCCAAAGTGGAACCTGCTCCCTCGCTCAGCTCCGTCCGCTCTTCCTTCGGTGCAGCAGCGACTTACTCCCCATCACCTGCAACAAAGAAGCTGGTGTGGGAGTCAAAGATGTTTTAGAGGATATGCTACGCTGCTGGCGATGCGGCGCCTTCAGAGTTGGGAGGTAGTCGCGGTGGACGAGATTCTCAGCGCCTTTATCAAGATCACAGCCATAAAGCACGCACAGAAATACCAATACCATCTAAATCATCAGGCCTATTGGCAGACGGGCATCTTGTTTCTGACGTCACTACGTGTAGTCATAACAATACAGCGTGTTTTGCGTGTGAATAAGTGTGAACTGTGAATTTTGTGTACAGAAATACTTGAGAACAGCGCTTTTATCCACTTTATTTTGTAATAATATCTATACTTTAAATTTGTGCGAACAGAAGATATGTGTAGAAGAGCAATTTTGTATTAGAGGAGGTAAATTCTCTCAACAACTTGTAAGAACGTTTAGAAGTTCGCGTTATGGGATTTCCGCGCACTCATACAATGAAACTGCTTTCCATACAATTCAACCCTAAAGTTTAAAACAACAACAGAGCATGCGTTCTGGTAAACAGAAAAGACATTTAGTTTGTTAAATGATAAGGACAAGACTGTGGTAGTGCTCTTAATGGATGAAACATTCTTGAAGTCAAGTGTTGACTACAAAGGAGGAAGTATGGACGGAAATGCCATTAATGAAGAAAATTCATCAACAGCTTGAGTGTTCATGGTAACTAGTATGCTTTCATCATATAAAGTTGTAGTTGATATAATTTCCGGTCAGAAAATTGACTGGTGAATTGCTTAACCATTTTATCAAAATCATAATTGTAAGGCTTGAAAAGATTGGTTTTGAAGTGATTGCAGTGATCTCTGACAATCCAGTGAACCAAAAAGCCTTTCATTGTTTTCCGATTCTCCAAAACTAGACAACATTCATGAACTGTACTATTGCATGCAATCCAACAAGACACTCGTAATGACCTGGCTACCAAATTACAAAGAGATACCTGAAGATGACATATGTGTTGAGTAAGAGATGACAACTCCAGAAATCGGAAGAGTTTTAGCAACTTCCCACACATGGACTGATCTGTGGTCACACTCCATAAAGAGAACGCAGAAGATATGGAACAACCACTGGAGAGCATTGAAGTCTAGCAATTTGCACAAAAAAATTCGAAATTTTTACTCCTTGAAAACCTGCAAAGACTTTTCTTAAAAAGAACAGGTGATCATATCAAGAATAAGAACTGGTCATTATAATTTTAGTCACAAGCACCTTCTAACCAGAGATCCCCCTCCCACCTGTGTGCCCTGAAATACCTCTCTCAACATCCATCATTTGCTATACTACTGTAATCTACTTCAGGACAACAGACGCGAGCAGAATATTGATGTGCATGAGGAAGAACTAATCCTAACATCTGAGGATTATCAAAAAAAAGTACTACATTTCTGTAAATCATGTAATATCCCAAATGACATATAATCCTACTAAATGTATTTCAAAACTGTTAAATTATTCTGTATAATTTTATCATTGTTTTTATAACTGAAGAAAATGTTATGTAATGTATAAATTTGTAGTCGCTAATAACCATATCTGTTGATGCGACTTAAAATAAACAAATAAAAAAAATAACTAGAAATAGTTTATGAACATCTATGCAAATCCCACAGAAAATTACTTTTTCCTTACGACAATATGCACCTTTTGGAGTCCATTAGAAACCACTGGGAAAATCAAGATAACCAAAATTAATTTTCTTCACATCGAAAATGATGTTATGCATGCAGCATCAATTGGTTGCCCCAAAAATATGTGCCAGTCTAATAAGCACAATATTTTAAAATATGGCAATACTTTAAATTTAAAATCGTTAAATCGTTCATCTCTTTTTAGTTAAAATTAACTGTTAATTGAATGAAATGTAATAAAATGTTGCGAATTATTCTTTTCTACAAAACAATCATTATTAAGGTGCCGAAGAAAGTAAGTAAACGTTATTGACTGTCAGCAGCCGGCGAAAGATTCGTTTGCTATGATGACTACCCGTGTGACATCACAGCGTCAGTCGACAGGCTTTATACTAGTGTCTAGGTGGCGTTGAGAATACCATCACTAAAATACTAGGACGGCGCCAATTCAGTTGTTTCCACTAACCCCCTGGGCGGCGGCTTGTGACGATTCATGCAGAAGCGTATAGAATCGTATAGACTGTGTATCCTACTTTTGGCTTTATGTTCAGTTTGAAATCTTGACGTTTAAAGTTCCTTCCCGCGATGCAACCTTACAAAAATCCTACTTCTTTCTCTCTCATCTTTAACTAGCCTGCTACTCTATCGTCTTCACCCATCCTAGACCATAACAATCTATCCTAATTTGATTTCCGAAAAGGCGCTCCGTGGCCCTCCAAACGTCAAAATATTCTTGGTAATAGCACCCCCACTTCAAGACTGAAAAGAGATTCAACTATCCTAACAGACCTTGCCCAAGCTTACGACACTGTTTCCTTCCCTTCCTACTCCTGAAAATGCTCCTCTATGTCTCGAACATACCATTCATTACTCCACAGAACCTACATTCATTTCATGCACGTTACCTATCAAAAACCTCACCCAGCTACCCAAGCTACGAGGACAAGTAATACAGTTAGGGTTTCCCAAAACATAGTAGACAGCATAAATCCTTTAAATAACTTACTTGTAAATAACTGGATCCCGACGTCCAAATCTATGAGACTCGCATTGTTTCAAAATATTTATTGATGTTCTTGATTTACTATATACCAACCCAAACTTTTGCTACTGTTAAGGGTGGGGAAGGAGGATAGGGTCACTACCTGGAACTTCCGACCCTCACCCAGCTCTACTGTCGCTTGCAACTCTCCTACAAGAAAGCTTACTTCAATAAACAATAATAGGAACGAACATCGAACCATCACGGATCAACGTATTCAAGGGAACCCGCCGGCCGCCGCCTGCTGGAGCATATGAATCCCTACTAGTCTACCAGATGGCAGCAATATCCTGTTTCGCTCGCTACACGTGTTTTAAATGCCAATAAATAGGGAGTTTTGGGCGCCAGGCGTAAGGTGACATCCTATTGAAACTATTGATCCACATGACTAATGACAATATAGAGTAAGGAACAATTTTCAAATGAGCTGCAGCAATTGCAACATTGCGTTATGCAAGAAGCATTTCAGGCGTTGAACAATGAAGTTGCATCATGCAAACAACAACAAGAAAGAAGAATGTCTACATAATAGTGAAACTTTCGAACCAAGGTACGAATGTAGAGTAAATAAAACATCTTCATCACACAATTAGTTTTAGATTTTCTGATCTTTCTGCTACATATTCACTACATATTCACATCAACTGCAACCTGCAAACACACTTGGCCGCATTTTGAATCTATATCGTTAAATAACTCCTAAACGGAGCGTTCTAGAGCCTTAAAAAAGTAAAATTTTGAGGCTGCAGGCCTCAAAATGTGCAGAATTACGTGCAGAATCTGCAAGTAAATGTGAATGAGAGGGACAGAGAGCGGCAGAGACAGAGACACGCGGAGACAGACAGGGACAGGGTGAGGGGACGAGAGGGAGAGACTGAGAAACGGTGATGGGACGGGGAAAGAGGGAGTGATGCAGAACAGAGAGGGAGAGGCAGAACAACGGCTGCATGGAGTTTCCTAGTATGCTATACATGCAAATAAAATAAAAAATAAACGTCCTCTAAAGAATACCAAAAGAACTTTATTTGAACATATAAGATGGCTTTATATTCTTAATATTACATTTTACAAAGTTTTTACATGTCCATTGACGTATATTTTCTTTGTCTCTTTTCTTTAAAGCCACTGATTTAGCTTGTTCTTCTCTGTTCCGTTTGCTGACTATCTCGGTGAAGTGACCAACAGTAATCTCCCATCATATTGGTGTTCCAGCGTTCGTGATAACATTTTTTCATCATTTCCAGATTTTAATGAAAACGCGCACCTTGTCTTGACTTTCATCACATAAATCGTCCGGAAAGAATTATAATGACTGCTTAAAAAGTAAACTTTGAGGCTCATTAACATATCAATTTCTGGAAAGCTTTCAGCATAATGGCTTGATGTCTGGGTCTTTTTTGTTGGCTAGGAATTAATTAACAACGTGATTAAAACACTCTACGCTTCATTTCTTTTTCTGTCATATTGGGTAGTTCAAATTGTGTATTAAACATCAGTTTTCTAACATAAGTTTCAATGAAGATGCCCCTCTTTTTATAATTTTGCTGTAGACAATTGCGTAAACTTTTCACAAAAACGCTTCTCATCTTTAGGTAAGGCAATTGTTTCATAACATCTAATTTAATTTGCAATAGAGGCAACAGAATCTTGCATTGATCTACCAGATGTTCCCGTAGAATGTTCTTATCGCCTGTATTTAAAGATTTCTTACAGGCCACTTCTTTCTAGACTAATGCTAATCTCGTGCCCTACTATCCCATTCACATAGTAAATATGGGAATTTATAACTTCCTGCATCTCATACATTTCTAAATACTCAGAGCAGCATTTGCTCAGACATACAAAGAAAATGTTAAAATGTGAACAAATAGTGGGTGATACGGCATTTTTAATGTTTCTTTTGGAATCAGCCGCACTAAAAATGATAAGAATTAGTGAACACACATAAAAAGTTTTTTGGTCATTGGCTGTGTAATTTGTATTGTAAATGTAGTCTTTTAAGTAAAAAAATGAAAAATATGCAAATAAAACCTATTTTTTCTCAAAATTTCTAAAAGATGCAAATATGAATTGTACACAAAATGTTTTCCCCCTTAGATTCGGTATTATGCCCTAACTCAGTTTTTAAGTTTTGACTATCAACAAAAAAACTTCAATTGCGTCAACTTTCCAGCTAGGGAGCTATTCCAGCTTTCCAGCATGAGAGATGCGCAGATCCTTTTCGGTTACTTGCAAACGAATCTTTCTGAGCGTCATTGTATCCAGAGCTCTCCCGATAGTGCGTTCGGTTCGTATCAGCGATAGAGTCCCTGTATACAGAGAGTAGCGCAACCACCCGCCATTTAATATCCTCTCACCCGATAGCAGCATTCAGAAGTTGAACAGAAATTATAATAATTGGTGACTTTGTGAAGATTTTCAAGAATAATAATAATGATTTGGAGTGGATTCATGGTTCTCAACACCAGATTGCCACACATTTCCAATTTTCCTGGCAACTGGATATAAAATGGCGGGATTGGAGGAACAATGCAGTGCGCTACTCTCTGTATCGAGGGACTCTAGTCAGGGAAGCACCGAGTGAGAGACTTGCCCCACCTCCGCCATTACCACTGCCGTCACTGTCTCCTTGCATTATGGATGTGCGGGTGCCGAAGCAAATCCTCGTGTCCCATCACCAACGCTGCTCCCGATACCCATTCCTCTCCCTGTCCCCTGTCTCCCCTCTACCCAGTCCACATCCATTGCTCCTTTGCGTTCCTCCCTTCTCGCACTTTAGGCCAACTTCGCCTTCTTTTCCATTAAATCCTCTGGGGTTTCGAAAATTGAAAATGTTCTTTATTTTTCGAACCGGTATTTCACCCTCAGTATTGAAGCTGGTGATTTCCTTTTAATGTAATCCATTTCTAAAGAGATATTTAAATCATGTTATGTACACTTTGTGAAAATGTTATTTCTTCGTAATTTTGAGTTATAAGTGCAAGAATCACAGCAATATCAGCGTTAAAACGTTAATAGTTCCTGTACTTTCTTCTTTACTGACAATGACAAATGGAGACGAATCCCTGACGAATTTAGTTCTTGGGGGAATCTGTTAAAGATGATCAACAAACACCGACGAAGAAAGAGATCGTAAAGCTTTGGATTTTTTTTCCGGTTTCTCATAAGCAATAGGCATACAAAAGTTATTTTCTGACAAATGTCTTCTTCTGTTTACATCGAAAGGTCCTTCATTCTTTAGTGAATTTGAATTTAAATTGAACTATCTCAGAATTCTTGGTGAGTGGCAACGCAAAAAATTTGTTCGAATTAATTAGCACGGTTCTACTACTTTTCAAATAGAGATAATTCACGCGAAGATTGACATTTACAATAACCTGATAGTTGGTTCAAACATGATAACTCTGTAACATTGTCTTCACACAAACATGTTAAATAGGAAAAGGGTATATTATCATGATCTGACCAAACATAAAACAAAAAGTTGACCTAGCATTTTTCGACCGGAGCTGTAGAAAAAGATATGATGCTAATAGAGTTATCCAAACAAACGAGTATACCAAACGAAAGAGGAATGTTAAAAAAAGAGTGATGCTTTCAGCTCATTAAGTCATGTTTCGGAGTTCATGTTTCATCATATTCTGAGCAAACACTATAGAAATTATACAGTGCAAAAGATAAAAATATTTTCCAAGAAAAATGGCAGTATTTTCTGTCTTCAAAGAAATTAACGCGCAGTTCCTTCTTGCAATTCCAAATCCAACGCGTAATCGCTCGTATGGCAAAATGAGAATTGTTATGTACGTTCTTGATTTGCATTATGTACATGACTAAATATCCTAGTATAGGATGGCTTTACCACCTCTGATTTGAAATTTTTGTAGCCCTTAATGCTTGCACGTATGCAATCCACTATGAATTTATTTAGGGTTGCCAGCATTCACTCCACATACATACATACAATCTAAAATACATCAACGCAATCTAATACATTCATCAATACCTAATACATACTTCTATACATGCATACATCTAATATTCTAATCTAATCTATACATCCATCTATCTAATACATACATACATCAATATACTATATACATCAACGCAATCGATTTCAGCTATTCCAGAGATTGTTAAGATTTGTGCATATGGCGGAGAGAAGTTTCATGCATTTTTGTACCCGAAAATTGGGATGTCTGAATGGATTGATGGCGGATGTAAACACAAACACATAACTATCAGATTGCTTTTTTTTAGCTTTTGAGCTAAAACTAGATAGAAATGTCAGGAGTAAGGTCTAATAATAATAATAATAATAATAATAATAATAATAATAATAATAATAATAATAATAATAATTTATTGAGTCACATATACAATTACAATCGTGTATGACGAGTCAATGTATATTGGGTGGAGAGAGGGAAGTTACATTTACTGTCCAGAAGCAAAGCAAGGGGCCATCTCAGCATTTGCTCAAAGGACCAGGGAAACTGGACAGGAAAACCTGATCGAGATGGAGTCATTGCCCTAAGAATTATACTACAATACTTTTTACAGGTAGATTAAGATATTATACAGTATACAATTATTTTTAGTAGCAAAATATTTAACATTTTAGAATTGTAGTTTTATGTTTAATGTAAAATTAAAATTTACTTGTTACTGTCATTCTACTGCTACTATAATATAATAACTATAATATAATAATAGTAATAGTAATAATAGTAAAAATAACACATAAAATAGTACATAATATTAATTATCATAACTGCTACATATAAGTAATAATGTTAGCATATAATTGTCCAATCTTGAAATGGTAAGGAGCAGGAGGCAGGTTTTGGCCAGGTTTTTTCTATTCCTACACCTAGTCCTACTGCAGCACCTGAAATCAGTTTGTACATATTAGTTACTGATGTATTCCTGAACATTATAAAAAAGTTTTTGGCCAAGGAAGTGTTTAAGTTTATTCTTGAAGTTGTGTATTCCTGTTATGTTTCTCAGATATATAGGTAATTTATTGAAGAATTGTATTCCTGTAGAGAATGTACCCTTTTGGCATAGTGTACTTGTGCACAATGGTTGATGAAGGTTATATGCTTGTCTTGTGTTGTATGAGTGTAAGTTTGAGTTAAATTTGTAAGGTGTGTTGTTGTTTATTAGCTTTTTCTTTACAAACATGAGAACTTCGTAAGTGTATATACAAGGCAGTGGAAGTATGTTAAGTTTCTTGAATTGAGGTCTACAGGACTCTGTTCTTTTTGTATTTGTTATTGTTCGGATGATTCTCTTTTGTAATTTGAATGTCTGCTTAGCCTCTGGTGCTTGGCCCCACATTATTATTCCATATTTGAGAACAGAGTGCACATTCGCAAAGTACACTGTTCGGGCTGTTTCGATGGTGCTGTTTCTAGTTATTATTCTAAGAGCATAATTAAGTTTGCTCAATTTTAAATTAATATCTTGTAGGTGTGAATTCCATTTGAGGTTGGATTGTATGGTGATTCCAAGAAATTTTGTATTCTGTGCTTGTGTTATACTGTTGCCCTCTAACATTAAATTTGGTGAGTATTGTTGGGAGTGAGTGTTGCGGAAATGCATTGTGATTGTTTTGTCTTTGTTTAGTACTAGTTTGTTTTGGTGGATCCATTGAGTTAGTTTGTCAATGGCAGAATTGGCTTTGTCTTGTAGGGATATTGTTGTTCTTTCTTTGAATATTATATTCGTGTCATCAGCGAAAAGTACTGTTTTGTTGTTTTCCATTATTAATGGCAGGTCATTTACAAATATGAGAAATAAAATTGGGCCTAGTGTAGATCCTTGCGGGACCCCATAGGTCACATCTCTTGGTTCTGAGTGATGATTGTTTATTTTGTTATCTTTTAGGTAAGGTAACACTACTATTTGTTTTCTGTCTGTTAAATACGATTTTATCCAGTTATAAGCAATTCCCCGGATTCCATAAGATTCTAATTTTGACAATAGAATTTTATGGTCTATTGTGTCAAAAGCTTTTGACAAGTCAAGGAAAAGACCAACAGGAATTTCTTTTTTTTCTAGTGCCATAAGGATTTCATTAATAAAGGCGAATATAGCAGTTTCAGTTGATCGATTTTCCCTGAATCCATGTTGTGAGTCAGTGATAATGTTACAGTGTATCAGGTAGCTTTTTAATCTTTCATAGAAGAGTTTTTCTAATATTTTTGAAAATCCTGACAAGAGTGAAATTGGTCTGTAATTCATTACATCTTGTTTGTTACCTTTCTTGTGAATAGGTTTAATTACTGCAGTTTTGAATATGTTTGGGAAGGAGCCCTGAGTTAGTGATTGGTTGTATAAATATGTTAGTGGTTTGATGATGTATGGAGCAATCTTTTTTATTAAGGAATCTGGAATGTTGTCTATCCCAGCAGATTGTTTATTTTGCATTTTATTTATAATTTGAAGTATTTCCTTTTCTGTTGTTTCTGTGATATACATACTAGAAATCGAGTTTTTAAAGAAAGGTGGTGATTGTTGAGATGTAGTTTTTGGTTTGCTTGTTTGCAGAAGTTTGCCAGCTATTTCAGAGAAATGTTTATTGAATATTTATTGTCTATTTGTGTCATTACGGAGATATTATGATATTTAATTTTTTGGGGGTGCTTTACATGAAGCCCTTATTAAATTGTTAAATGAATTCTATCTCCTGTGCGGGGATATTCGTATTGTAGCACAAAATGCACAGGGTTTGAGAGAACTAAGGGAGTGTGACGGAAAATGGAGGGTAAAGGGAAATGATATAGAAATGTTAAAGCAGCCCCTTGGGCGACATCATGGAGAGCTTGCTACACTTCTGTGAGGCGGTCCAATGTTCGATTCCCGGCCAGGTCAAAAATGAAGCCGCAGCTTCTAATATAAATCGTCTCACTTTTTATTGGTGTGCGACGAAAGAAAAATCTCAGACAGGTCAAGTTAGGTAGGTATGTCATGGGAAAACATGTCATGCTCGCCACAAGACTCAATTAAATCAAAACGTGGATAATAAAACTAGTGGTGCTGAAACAGCAAGTACTTTCTCAACGGTACTTCACGCACAAAAAGTTACTCATATTTACGAAAAATTGTTCGTGACCTCATTTCAAAATATATCTTTAACTCTGAAAGACAACCACATATCACACCGCCAGTGATCTATGCGTGTGCAAACTGTGCAACGAAAATTGTACCAAGTATCATGTGCTTTCATGCAAGGAAAACAAGAAAACAATTACGGAGCTCAGCTCCGAAGACTGAACTGTAAACTCCATGCACACTTGTGCGCATTTCTTAATTATTATTATAAAATATATCTTTAACAAACAGATTTCTTTAAGGGAAAAATCTTCATAATTGTAATTGTAGAAAGATGCCGAAAAAAATTTGAATTTCTGCAATTTTTGAAAAATCAAGAGACTTAATGTGAAGTGCCCCCAAAATTAAAATATCGTTTTCAAATTCAAGGGACCGCAACATAAGGCCAGATCGATTGGGGAATATGAATTTTGCAGAAAATCGGCTGAACGGTTTTGCGGCTAGCATTGTTCACAGACACACAGAAGGACGGATAGACAAACGTTTTGCTGTCAATTGATTTTTCGGTATCGCAGACCCACAAAATATGGATTCTGGCTACACAACGTGTTGGATTTTTTTCTAAATTAGCATCTGGATTT
This sequence comes from Acheta domesticus, assembly GCA_031308135.1. Lineage (NCBI taxonomy): Eukaryota > Metazoa > Arthropoda > Insecta > Orthoptera > Gryllidae > Acheta > Acheta domesticus. Next base: position 174,802,821 of record JAHLJT010009419.1, read on the forward strand.
ACCCACTTTCTCGTTGCCAGGGACCTATAATAAGAATTTTCTGCCGAAAACTCGCCATATTTTCGCGACAGCTTTACACAACTTTTCTATTCTACTGCATAAGCGGTAGCGAGGAAGTAAAAGGAAACACCCCTTCCTGGCAAAAACTGGATTAATACGTCCCTAAATGCCAAATACACACATATTTGTTACAGCGATTATGGGATCGGAAAATGTTAACATACAAAATTATACAATTTATCATAATTCCAGAGACATACATTTCTCAATCGAGTGATGAAAGATTACGAAAGATCTAATCACTTAGCACGTTCTTTTATACGGCCAATTTTGCATCATCCCCTACCTGAATCTTCTTTCTTACATTGTTTTATTCATATTCCATCTTTCTTGCTAACGGCATCAACCCGATCCGTTTCATTCCACTCATTAACCCCAACATACCGGCTTTCTCCCGCCACTCGCTACCACCTCTTTCCCCAGGGGTTACGTGCGCCTTGCCTACTCCGCTGTCTCCTCACGTGCCACCCACTCTCGCACTCTCTCGCGCCTTCGCCTCTGCCGACCCCCTCCCCCGAAGCCGCAGTCGACAACTTGGCTTCCGTCTCTGACGACCCCTTTCTCCACCATGGTTCCTCCAGGGCGAGGACCTGGAGGGTTGGTTCAGGGCATCAACTGATATCCCTGACCAGCAGATCCTAGGTGCGAGTCCCGACGATGGCAGGGTTTTCGACATTGACTAGATAGTTTGATTTCTAGATAGTTCGCTGTCTAGAGGTGAATTCTAGCGGCCAGCTGTTCTGATCGGTGGTTTTCTGTGAGTTCTCCGATCAATATCAAGCGAATGCCGGAGGCAGTACCTTAACAAACGGGCCACGAACCGAGCGCAACCTTTCTTTGCCATTCCTTGTCATATCTTACCTCTTATTTACCCACACTTACACTTACGTACACTACACTACCACATATGCCGGAAGACCGGCCGGGAGCTCAGAGCTTGTCCCGGCTGGGGTGGTGGGAGATACCGGTTTGGGGGAAACCATGTTAGTCGATGTTAGGTCGGCGCCTGATATCATCATCCAGCGGAGGAAGATCACCGAGACTTCCCGTGCAAAACATGTACTGCAATTACGGGACAAATTACTTTAGCAGTTGACGCGCCCGGAATCACTAATCAATCAAGCGAAGAAAACTAGTGGTGCTACAGAATGGCACAGACTTTCCCGTGTTAGTTTTCTACTTCCTTGGGTCTTCGCTAGCTATTCGGAATTGCCCACAAATTCTTTCTTGCCAGCTACCATCTATCATCGCCAAAAGTACATTTTTTTGTCATTTTCTTATTTTAGGTTTACTCTTGGTAGAACAGAAACATTAATTTTAGAATATTAAAGAACACAAAAACCTAGCCGTAAATGGCAATTTTCTTTTAAAAATTATGTGCCGTTTAAGAGAAAATGGCGTTTTAGCACTACTAAAAATGCGAAATTTGAAGCTCATTTTCACAGAAAATTTTGAGTTTTCAAAATACTTTATTTGAAGTTATTTGAAGCACTTACACTCACAAATATAATCATCTTTACAAATTGAAGATAATTTGCATATTAAAGGTGTGAGAGATCTTTAAAAAAAATTACATTTATATAATTTTTGAAAAAACAAAAAAAATAATTCAAAATAAACTTCACGCTATACTAAAGAGTGTAATTAGCACTATGCGTTACAAAAGTTTCAAGAAAAAAACTGCAGCCGTATACGAGAAAATGGCGTTTGAGCATTTCTGAAAATGCCGAAATTTGAGCTACTTTTCACAGAAAACGGTTGTGTTTTCGAGAAACTTTACTTGACATTATTTAAAGCATATATACTCGTAAATATAATAATGTGAAAAAATCGCCGATGATGTAAATATTAACGACGTGAGAGACAAGTAAAAAAATTACATTTTTGTAATTTTTGAAAAACCAAACGATAGACCAAAATGGCTTTTATGTCATTGACAGAGTACATTTACCACTATCCCTACCAAAAGTTTAAAGAAAAAAAATTGGAGCCGTTTTTGAGAAAATCTTGTTTTTGTAATTTTTTAAAATTGCACATATTGCACGCAATATTGCACGAAAACTACCAAAATTTTGAAAAACATTTACATGACCTTTATTAAAGAACTCAATATGCAGAACAAATTGTATTTGAAGAAAAAATCTCTATCGTCAATTTTGTAGTTGGAAAAAGACGCCGAGAAAAAAGTCAAACTTTCACAATTTTTCGAAAATTCAGAGCTGTACGTGAAAAATCGGACCTATGCCACGTTAATAAGTGTATTTTACTCAATTCATACAAGAAATTTAAAGAAAACGTTTGGAGCCGTTTTGAGAAATGTTTGAAAATCCCCGGGGGGATCAATTGGGTTTTCGGTATCAAGGACCTAGAAAACAGGGTTTCTGGCTACACCACGTGTTAAGGAATTTTTTTTCTTAATTTAGCAACTGGTTTTATCCACTTATTCGTTTTCACGGCCCGGCAATTAATTTTTTCCGCCGAAAATTGGCCATTTTTACTTTCCCGTATACGTACGTATACACGGAGTGATATTAGTAGTATAGGGAAAGTTATGTAATGCTGCGCGAAAAAATGGCCAATTTTTCGCGCAGATTTGAAGATGTCACAGATAAGAATTGTAATATCAAATACAGTGTAGCCAAAATGTGGGGCCGAATATTTTAAAATTATTTTGTTTGTTTTTAAATTTCCAGAAAAAGTTTTTGGTTTTCAGTATCTCCAGTGCGTGTGGAAAAAGATATTAAGCACATTAAATTAATAGATAGAACTGTAATCTAACAGAGAAATATACAGTGACACCCAGCGTAAGAGGAGAGATAAGCAAAAATTATATATATATATAATATATATATATATATATATATATATATAAATTAGTATTATTAATCCACAATAGAAAGGTTATAGCATCAATAGTTTAAATTCTCTTTCTTCTCTCTCTCTCTCTCTCTCTCTCGCCTCTCCTCTCTCTCTCTCTCATATATCTATCTATCTATAATGAGTCATAATAGAGGATTTTTTTCAGTTCTTTTACTGTATAGATGCAATCCATATTTAATTTACTTTATGAAAGAGTTTGTTATTTATTTATTACTAACGTTTACTTTTGTATGCTGATGGACCTAGACTGTAGCTTCCTTGAAGTTTTCACAGAAAGATAGTGTGTAACACTTGGGTAATTCGTTTCTGAATATTTTCGCTTGGTATCGTCCTTTCGTTGTTAATATTTTATACACGTCTTTGTGAAGAGAATTCTTCAAAGCCATTTTTAAAAAGCTAGAAAAATTAGTTTTTTTGTAATAAAAATTGGAAACACTCATACTCACTCATCAACTACTCAGTCGGGTTAAATACACGTTTTATGATTATAGTATTTTACTTAAAAAATTGCAAGACTGTCATACTAAATGTAACTCTAGTTCTCTATAAACTAACTGTTGTGTTTAATAAACTGCTATAATTAAACGTTATGGAAGAAATAAAATTCAATTTGAGACTGCTGTATTAAATGTCACTCAGCCCGAAACATGATTCGAGAGAAACAGCAATGTTTATCGTGACTTCCGTATCTTTCTCAGCGAAGATCATGTGTAATTCGGAAGGCAACATTCCATGTGGTATTTGTGAAATATTTAAGTTTATTTTTTCTTATATTTTGTACGCAGGAGTATATACACCAATAAAATTATGTAGGACATCCACATGTTGAATTTTCTGGTATCAAAAAGAGCTGTTTGTCAATAGAGATAATTTTAAATATATTTATTAGAATATCGCACCAAATTGTATATTGTACTAATATGCAAAAACTGCGCTATTTTTTTATATTAAAAGGCGCAAATGTTACAATAAAATAATCAAGATAATTATTTTATTTAACAGGAAGGAGGAAACTGTTGCCTTGCTTTGTTGCCCCAGAAATTCAATATAATACTTTATTGGCTGTACCGTATGGGCATAATGTGTTTAACGTCGTTTGCTTAGCTTGCCCCTGACATCAAGATGATGGCGATATTTTTTGGAGTGAAGGAGCAGGTAGGGAATTGAACAGTGAAATCGAGGGGTAAAAAATTGTCCCAACTAACATTCTGGTCAAATCCACACATGTTTAAATTTTTTGTTCGTCGAAAAGACTGATTTGGCCTAATGAGTGTATTTTGTGCTTGAAATGTAGACTCACTAACTACCTACCGTTCAAACGCGTGTTTTGTATCGTTATTCAAGCCAAAACGGGTATAGGAGCAAGTTAATTATTTTTCAATCCGAAAAACGCAGTTTCAAGCTTCGTGCATGGGAAACTTCGCAATAAATTCACTGGAAAACGGTAAATCACACGCGGGCCGGACGGGTATCTCGTAGATTTTATTAACCCTGTGGTGAGACATTGTTGCCTGTTTGTTACGATAGTTAATGTTTTCTATTAATAACGCGAATTACCGACGACTGAAAACAGCTATAGTTGTTACAACTTTCCAAAATGGTGATAAAACGAAAGTATGTAATTATAGACAGCACTCTCTCATCAGTAGTTTGCAATTATGGAGCATTTATAGCCGGGTGCATTCGACGCGAATGGGAAACTAGTTTTTGCACGGACAGCACGGATTTAGAAGTGGATATTCACAGCAAAAAATAAATTTTCCTTCTTAAGATCTAGCTGACGAAGTTGAACAGCGGGTGGGAGGGATTGATGCAGTCGTAATTGACTTTGCGAAAACATTCGACATAGTACAAACCATGATCTACTTTACTAGGGAAATTATTAACTTCAGGAGTTGATACTAGATTTGTGAAGTGAATAAGCCAATTTCTTAGAGACAGGAAACAAATTGGAATTCAGTTTTTCGACTTCGAGTATTTTTACTTCAGGGTTCCCGTAGGGAAGTGGGTTTAGGACCATTGATTTTCTTAGCGTACGTGAAGGAACCTCCATAAGAACGTATATTTAAAGTCGTTTATTTGTCGTACTGTAAAATCAAAGGTAGCGCTGACGAAAAAATATTACGACAGGATTTTAGAACATTACGTGATTAAAATGGACAATTAACGGATCTAAAAGCAAACAATGACGTTCGGGTGGGGACGAAATTAATGAGGAGCCAGTCTATTGTTTAGGTGAGGTTCTTAGAGTCTCATCATGCAGGTATTTAGGCATTCATCTAGACTGAATTTTGGTTGGGAGAAGCGTATAAATTAGGTAGTGACAAAAATGTGAAAATTCCTTGCATTTCGTAATGCGAAATTCTAAAGAAATGTTTCGACAAACCCAAAGAATTAGCATAGCTTTCACTGGTTTGCCCTATTATGGAATACGGAGTCGCGCCGGAGAAATCTTAAATAATGCAGAGGAAAGCGAATAATTTTACCTATAGAAGTAACGCAATACAAAATT
>JAHLJT010009419.1:174808372-174882237 GCA_031308135.1 Acheta domesticus
TGTTTGCGGTTTTTTATCAGTAAGAATTTATGTGCATTTCTTTGTGTTACGATTACGTCATTGGCCATATATTATAGAGAAAAAGAAGAGGAGTGTGATTAAGCAGGCAATTCTTTTTAAAACAAATATGTTTTGAATACCTGGTACACGATCGTCTCTAATCATGCCAATCTGCAAAGAATTCTCCTCAATTAATTTCTCACACTCAAAAGCCGACTTTTTTATTAGGAAAGAGAAACTTATTCTTTTTAACTCGGAAATAAATCACAATTGAATGAAATGTGCAAATCTGGAGCTGGTCTAGTGTGTGTCGAATCGTCGGGATTCGTTAAAACAGAAGAATCTCGAAAGAGATCTGATTACCGCTGCCTCCTACAGAGAGCATGTGGTAGGAAATGAGTCACGAAGGCAAGGCTCAGCTGGAGATGTTTGCCGTGGGCGCCGGGCGAGGGTGTGAGCAAGGCGGTGCCCGGAGCGGGCGTGGTGGTGTTTGAGTGGCGGCGGCGAAGGGAAGATGACCGCCCTTCGCTTGTTTACTTTACGCTATAGATACACCTGGGCTCTCTGGCTGTTCAATTATATTTTTCTGATTACCTAGCTGCGAAGCTTTACCTTGTGGACAGAAATCGCATTGTATTTTAAGTGCTGACAGAATAAAATACTGCGATTGCTTAATGAAATCATCCCCCTACTTTTACAAGAGTTTCTTAGAATAAAATGCTATTACACTTCAACCACATGCACAAATCTTCCAGAATCAATGTTTTAGTTCAAATAAAATTTCGAAAAAAATATGTAATTCGCATCCTATTTTTATAATAAAGTGTACCAATAAATGTCTCATGGCTAGATTTTTGACAAGCCCTCTCTAGGAGGTTCTAATAGAGTCCAGAATCAGTTCAGATATCCAAATAAGAAGGCCGGATGCGTCGAGGGGAAAAGGAAGAGAATAAATAAAATAAAACACGGAAAGGCTGAAGGCGGCGGAGGCCTGCGTGGGCTGTGTGTGAAAAGTGGACGGTGGAAATCCAGAGGCTAGCGCGAATGCATTATGGGAATAGCGTGGGCATGTTCTTTACTTTGAGTTGTATTTTTAAGGTGAAAAATTGTTCATTGTTAAGGCATTGTTCTTTACTTTGGGTTGTATTTTTAAGGGTGAAAAATTGTTCATTGTTAAGGGCATTGTTCTTTACTTTGGGTAAAGCTGGCGATACGGATGGCGTTTCACCAATTTCAGAGTGCATTTTAGTAGTTTTGTGGTCAGGGAGGAGAATAAGACTATCACTGCGTACATAGTAGTATGAACCATAGGAAGCATGTTCCTGGCATGGTTTTTAATTTATATTTCCTACATTTGGTTTTCTTTTGACTGAACATTTCAGGATGCAGAAATCTTAAATGGTGCATCTGGATTAATTGTGTTCCTTGCAGAGACAATTAATGCTTTCTATAGGGACAATCCTCTTCGACAATTCACACCCTGGCAACCTTGTTGGCATGGATGATAAGGATGGCGGTTATTTGTGTTAATATAGGGCTAAAGTGGATAGTTCGGGGTATTAATGAGGTTAGCAGCTTGATTGATTGATTTTAATCGAAATCGAAAAATACATTCTCTGGGTGGAGTTGTCGGCGTGAGCCGAGATACTGTTCTTGCCGGCGCGATGGTGTGCGCTATTCGGACGTTAAAAGAGTTCAGTGGACGGGATTAGCGGCGCGAGTCAGATGATAAGTTGCTCTGGGTGGTGTGAGCGGTATGCCTGCCTGGTGAGTGTGGGAGTTGGGGGCAGTGTGGACATTAAAAGAGTTCAGTGGACGGGATTGGCAGCGCGGGTCAGACGATAAGGTGCGAGCAACGAGGAGTGGCAGACATCATCGAAATGTTGCTCTGGGTGGTGTCGGCGTTGTGCCTGCCTGGCGGATGTGGGCGGTGTGGGCAGTTAAAAGAGTAAAGTGGGCGGGGTTGGCGGCGCGGCTCAGACGATATCGTGTCAGCAGCGTGGGGGTTGCGGAGATCATCGCAACGGTTGCTGCCCTAGGAGGCGTAGGCGGTGTGCCGGCCTCGTGGGCGCGGGCGGTGTGGGGGTGCGGAGCGGCGTAGGCGCTGCACGCGTGGCGGGGCGTGCAGTGCGTGCGTGTGGTGAGTGCCCTCGTCAATCGCGGCGCCGCCGCGGCTGTTTGATGAGCACGCAGGCGGCGCGGTGCGGCGCGGCGTCCCGGCGGAGGCCGCTGCTATTACGCGGCGTGGCGTGGGGCCGGGCGCCGCCCGCGCCGCTGGAGCCCACACACCCGCTAAATGCCTGCCACGGCGCCGCAACGCCTCCCCCACCCTCGCCCTCACACCCTCGCCCCCACCCTCACCCCCACCCTCACCCTCGCCCCCACCTTCACCCTCGCCCCCACCTTCACCCTCGCCCCACCTTCGCCCTCGCCCCCGCCTTCGCCCTCGCCCCCGCCTTCGCCCTCGCCCCCGCCTTCGCCCTCGCCCCCGCCTTCGCCCTCGCCCCCACCTTCACCCTCGCCCCCACCTTCACCCTCGCCCCCACCTTCACCCTCGCCCCCACCTTCACCCTCGCCCCCACCTTCACCCTCGCCCCCACCTTCACCCTCGCCCTCGCTCTCACCCTCGCGGAATCACGTCCTTTGTTGAGCGCCTGACGCCGCCGCCTGACACACGTACGCGCTCGGCATGTAAATGAACGCGAAACAATTTCATATTTGGATTCATTACCAAATGATTCCAATACTGACAAGAGCAAAGAACTGATAGCAATTTCTGTATGAATAATAGAATTAGTTACGTTTAGAAGTCTCATGTTGAACTTGTTGGTGCCGTTGGGAATTCTCAATCACCTCTCGTAAAAAAAATATCGGTTTATTTTACTACAAAACTCAAAGTTTTCTTTCCAGAATGTTGGACTGTCATAATTTAAGATAAATTAGAAACCATATTAAATAACTATTTGTAATAAATAAAGCGAAAGACAACAATGTTTGTAATAAATAAATTACAAAGCGAAAGACAACAATGATAATATTTCTATTTCAGGTGATAGTCTTAAACAATAAAACGGCATATTTCTTTCTTTACTTCTGTAATTCTTCACTTTATGTTTCAAGAGTAACTTTTTTTGTAATGCATTTGTTCATAATAAATGCACTATACATCTTACAAAGGATGGAGGATAATGCAGGTACACAAGCTTGGGTCAAAAATTACATTCCCACATTTTGCAAATGAGCGGAAATAATGTCGTAAATTACCTACGAAAAACGTAAAGTACTGTGACCTTTCGTCAGGTGACGCAACATTTGCAGTGTAATGTTTGAACGCGTTTTTTCTATTTATGATGCCAATGTCAGCATCCAGTTCATGGTCACAAAAACTACTTGCAACTCTTCGCAAATATTCTCTACAAAGCTAGAATTTGCGAATGTTCTGCTTTGTTAACTACTCTAATAAATATTGCAGATATTGCAGAGTGGAAGGCAATACAGCTCTCGTATGACAAAGATCACCCGAAATTGTGTACAAAATTTAATATTGTAATTAATTCCTGGAATGTGTGAGTTTCATCAATAACGTAAAATGTAGTAGACGCCCTGTTTTATAAATTCTAGCAGAGGAATCATACGAAGTATTCTAGAATAAAAGTAAATATCGATATGATAAACTCTGATTAAATCGGAACAAAATCGGAATAAAATTACTGAGAATAATAGTGCCTGACCAATCATTTTATTGGCAGACATCACATACAAGTGCTGTATGGTACCTGCCCCAACCACAGGAGGCACTCGAAGGCAAGAGCTCTTTGCCAATAAGTTAACGATCAGACTTGGTTTGATAATTTTTTTAATTAAAAATAAAATAATGCGAAATTAAAGAATTACATTTGTGAAAGCGCATCTCTTCAAAATAATTAACAATAATAACAAATTTATAACCATTGTCTTTACAATGAACTTCAATAAAAATTGATGAGAAAATTTAAATGTTTTACTGTGAAAAATCCTTGTTAGGGACTTAAATAATAAAATCATGTTTAAAATTGCTAGCTCTAATCAGGTTGTATAACTACATCGTAATAAATATAACAGTGTTTTATGAAACGGTAGTGTTTGCACTATGGTGCAAATATGGAAAGTGGTGTTTTCTGCTTTTTATAACGTCAACGTTCCTGACATTTATCAACTTTCTCTTCTTTATTAAATATGTGAACATTGTTTGAACTATTACTACTAAACCATTGACAAAGAAAGAGTTCACATATACCAAATAAAAATTCGATACGTGCCTTTTTTCAATCGTGCCTATTTGAATAACTTTGTGCGTGCGTTCATTCGTCCGAGTCTGTCACTCACGGTTAGACAACTTTCCGCCACCAATCGAGACATGTGAGGTGACATTCGACGCGTCCGATCTGCTGGTGGGGAACTGATAATTTGTTTCTGGATCCGGCCGGAAGATTCTAAACAATTTTATAAAATGTGTGTTGGTGTGTTTTTGTGCTACGATCTTAGTGATAGTAGAAAGATCGGGAATTAAACCAACGCCACCTAAATAGAACTAAGTAGGTGGCGTTGATTCAACCCCTGTATCCAAAGGCAATTTTGGCTCCACGACGTCATGGTTTTCTTTCAAGAGGAAAAGGGTGTGTTGCCATTTCTAAGTCAAAAAAGTGAATTACGCAGAAGATTTAATTCCATTTCATCCGTATTACTGTATTTTTTAAAGTAAATTTTAAAAAACGCGAATAGATTTGCCTGGGTACTTAATAAATTTGAAGAACTTGAAGTGAATACGGAGGAAATAAAACTTTGAGTAGTTGCTACAGAATAAAAGTACATTTACGTTCTTACGTTCGACTTCACATTTATGTTTTTAAGCCTGCAAATACCAATTGTCAAATGAATGTGACTAACAATTTAGTCTTATTACAATTAACTAACCTCTTATTCACCAAATATACAAAATAGGCACTTTTTAATGTTTATATTTAGATTCGTCAACAAAACGATTGGTAGAGCAATTGAAAAAGTAGAAGGGAACAGAAATTAGACTGAGTTTGTGGAGTTTTACTATCTTCACAAATATGGAGGTGTTAATAAAATCCGGGGAAGAATCAAATCCTGTAGAAAATTTTGCTACCAAATTTTTAGAATTATTGAGAATGATGTTATTAGAGAATACACTTAAGAGAAGCTTACAGACAACATCTGATGTGAATTTTTAGGCATATACAAAAAAATACAAAATGTAGCTGTACTAAGTTCTACCAGTTCGCATCATCCATACCTGCAAGCATTTGTATGGCACTTACAATTTTGAAATTGCAACGTTACCCGGTCATATTCCGTATGGGGGTAAGATACAAGACTATTGGGTGTTTGGAATTTTTGGAACGGGAATACATTATCAGCTACTACGATTCAGTGGCAAGTCCAATGCAGACGCTGTGAAAACACTGAGAAAAACATGACGTAATAATTACTCAGACAGTAATTATAAACTGAAGCTCATATTTTTTAACTGGACGCTAATGATTACCTTCATATATTATGTAAGCAAAGTGTATTTCTCATCATAATGAAAACAGTATGCATAAAAGAATAATACAAATATGTTCAGATTGCAATATAATTCTTACAGAAATCTTCGACACGATAAGAATTTTAAATAAAAAAATATATTTTAACGTGCTAGAAAAACATATCAAGGAACGCCATCGAAACTTCATTTTTTTTATCATTTCTTCTATTTCTTTACAGAACGTTTTATCGACATGAAATTAATATGATTATAAAGAATATTTAGGAGTGAATATTACGTTGAATATTGTGTAAAATTAAACGAACATTGAACAGAAGGATTTCAAAGAGATGTATTTTATCGAAAAATTAAATAGGCAAAAACCTTACTCTAGTTTCTGTTTGGGTTTAAGAAAAATGTTCAGTGATAGACAAACTATTGATTTTACAGCACACTGACGACTTTCGTAAGGAACTCGGGGTGGTTACAAATATTGTAATTCCTTCGTTCATAGTGCGACATTTGACTCACCGAACATCATAAAAAACTTCAAAGGATAATAACGAAAATGAGGTGGCTTAATTTTGCGCATAAATATGAATCGCATTTGCAACATTTTATATGCAATATTTACACATAATGCTCGTACATCACATTATGAATATGTGAGAAAATGGTTAACGGACATGCTAGAATCGATAATAATGGGAGTGACAAAAATACAAATGGAAATAAAAAATCATATTCCATATTCAGACACGGGAATGTGAGGTGGGAGTGAGCTGCGCGAATGCGACGTAAAAGTGCGATATGGGAGTGGGACAGAACTGGTACAGAGGAGCAGGAGAGGGAAGAAAGGGGAGAGAATAGGGGCCAGCAGAGAGTTAAAGAATAAAGGGAATAAAGGGAGAGAAGAATGGGACAGAGAAGTGGGATGGAAGAACGGTATGGAGGAAAGGGTTGGCGAGAGGTTGTAGCGGAGGGTTGTAGGAGTGTGGTGTGTGAAGTAGTAATAGGACGTGGGAGCGCGAGTTGAATGTGGGGGTGTGAGAGCAAAGCAATGGGTATGGATAAAATGGCAATCGTTAGCTATTTGAGTTGAGGTGTGCGAGTGAGGTAACACTAGGCGTTTGCCTGCGTAAGAGGGAAGGCGACAGAGCGTGGACTCACGTCGAGCTCCGAGAGGAGGCGCTCCTTGTCGGCGGGGCTGCCGAGCGTCTTGCCCGCGGCCCCGCGCGCCCAGCAGCAGCAACAGGGCCAGGGAGGCGCGCGCGGCGGCGGCGGAGGCGGCGGAGGCGCCCATCTGCAACCAGCGCCAACGCACCAACGTCAGAAACACAAGAGTACATACATCACCGATTATCAAACATACGAGGCAAATTCGTCTTTCATTTACACCCTCCCCTGACAAAATATAAATGTTTCGAATTCAAGTTGGACGAGTTTCAATTCAACGAGCTAGTAAGCCGTAAGGTTTAGTATGCACCATGGGCGGCATCCGACCCCTCGGGCCGGAGGCTCTTGGGTTAGGGGGTCGCCCTCGGAGCGAGGACGTCTACTTGGCGCTGAAGATACATAAACAACTATTGTATTACTTGTAAGGTACTGTTACTTTCAAAATTCTTAATTGTATAAAAACTGGGAGTACTCTTGTATTATTAATTATGTATTATTAATATTATTGCTTATTATTATTATTATTTTGTTTTACTATTGTGTTACATTTTAAATATTGTCTAATAATATTGTATTTGCCACCGACACAATCCATTTTGCAAGATAATAAACTTATTAGTATTATTATTATTACTATTATTATTACATCGTCCTTTTATCCTTTCCTACAACTTTTACTCCAACCTAAATACAATACACCAAGCAGTCCACAACAACCTGACCTCATTCAATGACCTCTCACTAAAATTAAAAACAGATTCCCTTTCGAAGCCTTCTTACAAATTTTCTCCATTAACTGTTCAAATTAGGAGCCCTTGTAGTTTCCTACACCAAGAGTACTGTAGTTAAGTATTGAGTTTAGTATAAGTTATAATGTAAGCCATCACAACACAATAGAGTAATTTATTACTGAACTGTGTAATTATCCTACAATAAATAAATAATTGTATGTAAAAAAAGAAAAGTACACTTCCAAAATACACACAGCATTCGCACCGAATACACTCCAAACACGTAAAAGAAATACTACCAGTGGGTATAAAATAATACAATGTGGAAGTTACTAATAAATACGAAGAGAGGGAATATTCATTTCAGAAAATAAGTTGTACCATAATAGGCGTATGCAATCTCATAAGAAACCTTTTGTTGGATTTATTCTGTTCGTAAAATACCTTTGTAGCAGACGAAAATGGATTGCTAGAAAACATCCGTAGATTATTAATATTTTAAGAAATTAAGACTTACAAGACGAGTGCTAGAACTGTTTTATTTTAATTCCTTCTTTCTATGTGAATACAATAGGCGTTTAATAGTATATTAATTTGTATTTACTTGTATGTTAAATAGTATGATTACTAATTTGTATTTACAAAATAAGTGGCGAAGAAAAATAATTAAGTGCTTTAATATACTTTTAAAACAATATCCCGTTATATTTTTCATCTTTATACATCATAGACAAAATCGACCACTCTAAATTCTTCAAAACTTCTCCAATCTTTCAAATTCTTGTGCAGCAGAGAAAAACTTTTTGCTATCATGAATAACAGAAAGCGAATTTAATCTATAGAATACGCATTGATACCTTCCATCGGCAATGCTCTTATTTGCCGCTTAATTTCCATACTTTCATTTTCTGCGACGAAATTTAGAGATCTTTCAGAATCTCATCTCGAAGAGCTCCTCCCTTGCCTGAAGATCCTTGACCTCTCGAAGTGCCTATTTTGGACGATCGGCGTTTTTTAATGAGCTGCCGTTGGACGACTGAGCCCAGCCAGGATCGAGGATCTATGGTCCGATTAAAATAAGTTGGTGATTGAGAGTTGTGTTTCTGAAGCTGTAGCTTCATACAATGTGAGTGTATGATTTGGTTACTTAACAAGTGTTTATTTCTAGTGTTTATCTTCGTGTCCTGGGATCACGTGCTCAGTAATACGCAACCTGTCAATGTCGCTCCCCCTTCCATTCGCAATTGTCATCATCAATTTTCAATCGGACCATAATTCCTTGCCAGCTACGTAACTACATCATAAGAAAGTCCTAAACAGAAGCAAAATTGCGAAATGAAGAATAGACGGAAGTAATGACGAGCTGCATAATCACAACGAATGACGTGGCATATAAAACGGAGTCGAAAATTTCATATTTCTGTGACGAAGTTTCTCATGAAACGCCGTACAGTTTAATTCACCTTTAGGAAAGCAAATTTACGACAGAAGGTGAAATCAGGGGAGCAGTAGGGTGGGAAAGGTGGGAAAGTTCATCGAACGAGTAATTGAATTGAAAGGGTCATTTCTGAATGGCTTGCAAAAATTCAAATTTTCTCTCGGCGTCTTCCTACAACTACAATAATGAAAATACTTTTTTTCATGAGCTGTGTTCATCAAAGAGATCTTTAAAAAATGTCATGTTCAATTTTTCGAAAATATGAGTATTTTTTGCGTATGAGTAAAATATGAAAATTTTTGTGTCAAATGTAGGAAATTGTTATTTTCTTTAAAACATTTTTCCTTAAAGACGGCGCGACAGTTTTTGATAAATTGTGACTTGAAATAATGTAAAAGAAGCATAAGATAATGATGCAAGACACATGATGGTTGCTTTCCTCGATTTTTTCGAAAAAATTGAAAACTTTAACATTTTTTTCAGCGTCTTTCAACAACTACAATTGTGAAGATTACAGTTTTTTAAAGGAAGTGTTCATGAAAACAGATCGTCAAATAAGGTCATGTCATCTTTTGAAAATACAAGTATTTTTTGTGTAATTTGGCGTCAAACATAGTCGCCCGCTTAGAATTTCTTGCACTTCGTGAATGTAATAGAGGTGATGCAAATTCCTTTTTTTCGAAATTATTTAAAATCTATTTCATAATCCTATCTTTTTCGAGTTGTGAAGCGAGTATTTCATTCTCAATGTATTGACGTATTTTCTCTCAAGCAATCACAAACTTAAATTGAAATTCGCCCAATTAGGTTTTCTCTCAAAAAAAATACGATTTAAATGTAATATGAAAGAAAAATTGTTAGCCTTCAGGAAATATCAGATTGGAATGCGACAATGGAATTCCACTCCGCGAGACAGCAGCTTTAGTTTCTGATTATGTCTCATTGTTAAGACATGATGACGATTTGGTTGAAGAAAAATTGCTTGAACCGAAGGCTGGCTGGCCGGAAGTTGTTGCCCGGAAGTTCGTAGCTCGGACGTTTGTTGCCCGAAAGGTTGTTCGACCGATAGATTGGTTGTCTACACGACAGGTAGATTCGGTAGGATGATTGCCGTTGGGTTGTTTAGTGTGTAGTTCTGCTGTTGCGATTAGCGGAGGCACCACGGCCGAGGAAGCGCGGCCGCGCAGGCGAGAGAGCGAGAGTCGGCCGAGCTGCCGGGTGAGTAAGCGGGCGATTGGGCGAGTGGCCGCTCTTTGGGGCGGCGTCCGCCATCCATTGTCACAATATTTGCGCGCGGAGGCGGCGCTGTGTGCGCAGCGCAATGAGCGCTCCTGGAAGCAAGCGGCGGCGGCGGAAGCACTGCGCGGCCCTGCGCAAACGCCGCCCCGCGGAGACACCGCACCGCACTGCGCCGCGCCGCGCCGTGCAGCCCACGTCCCGCGGCGCCGGTATTTCACTCAGGCGGCAATCGGGTGACCGAGGAAAGCTATTCACTCCTCGCAAATTGTGCATTTAAACCAGTGTTGTCAAGGTCGATGCTACGAGCGGGAGTCCGTGGCACGAGTGCCACGACGAAATCGCCCCTCCACGAAGTTCATAATCCCGACGCTAGAGACAACGCCATCTCTATTGTAAAACGGCGAGGTTACTAATAGTTTCCTCTCCCGACGCTAGTTGCGCAGAGAAGCTCGTGGCACAACGCGTGCCACTGCCACCAGTAGCAGACCTTGACACCACTGATTTAAACCGTCTGCTACACATCCCTTCCAATAACGACCCTTTCATATTTTGTCAATGTACTAAAAGACGAATGAATGAATGAATGAATGAATATGTATGTATTTGGCGTTGTAGGGCAGGATTAATCTGACTTTTGCCGGCCAGCAGTGTTCCTAGGTCTGGGCCCTGTTTTTATTTATTATACGCCGTCTTACTTGGGGGTAAAGAGACATGTAGCTAGCATGGCTTATCACCATCACCGCATGCACATCATACTTGGCCTGCATAGACTTTTCTTTCGTCACACAGCTAAAGAAACTGACGTTTGCATTACAAAGTTGCAGCTACTTTTTTTCGCGCCGACTGGGAATGAATCCGTAATCGCATCTCGAAAGCTAGCACGCTGTCCATGAGCCACCCAAAGGCAAATAAATTCACAACTTCTTTAACGTTGGAAAGGAGTGTTTTCAGTATGTTACATCCTTTGAACAAGACAAAGATTTTGTGATTTCATTAGAATTACGAGTGATATAAAGTCACTAAACTGCACTGACATTAATATTATCATTTTGTTGCTCTAAAATTACCGGCTTTATATTTTAAGTGTGTTTCTAAAAGTTGTCGCAATATATTTGATAGAAATGTTTTTTCATATAATTAATAATGCATGAGAGCTCCACTGCCACGGTTCAGTGTAAAAGAGTTTTAATCCGCAGTGTTTATTTGACTACGGGTTATACATTAGATGATATTTTGTTAAGGTATTTAGTGTTTTTATCGTAGAATATAAATGTGATAAAATATAAAATATTTTAAGTTGTGACTTCACGAATAAATTCCTTCCGGTATTCTAAATATGAAACTGACATTCAGAAATTGAGTTTTCAAATCAGTTTATACTCTCAGTTGCATATTTTGGGACAGAATATCAACCGTACAACTTACGAATAAAATCAGCGGATATCATGTACACGCAGTAGCAAATATTACTATCCTCTGTATTCAATAAACTTCGATTTGATGCCTGTTGTAAGTTATTATCAAAACATGTTGTATTATTGCATATGTATACGACTGCTGGGGAACTTTCTGCTACTTCTTTGTATATTTAAGTCAATTGTAAGGGACTAGTTAGTCTAATCAACCGAAGCGCTTCTTGTCCACGTTTCCCAAATGTAATACCTCTGCAAATGCAAGCAATTGGCAACGATTTTGTTTCGATCGATTTCCTTCTGGGTGCTGGAGAAGTGCCTCGAATGATGAACTACTAAAAGAGAAGAGCCTCGGATACTACGATGAACTACTAAAAGCAATGTAGTACTAGACGACGCAGGCGGAGGAAGTGCGATGAGTGGTGCCTGGGGGCACGTGCGAGGCCGGGAGCAGCTCGCACGCTGAAACGCAATGCGTGTCGGCGAAGGGAGAGAGTGGAGTGATGACTCTCGCGACGGAAGAGTTTTGCGTACTTGCAGTTCCTTCTCTCGCTGCCGTCCTCACTCACATCTTTTTGCACTTCGTCATTTTGGGCGCGACCTTGCTAATTCTGGAATAGGCGCGACTTTCGTGACTGGGAAGATATGCGGACCACTTTTAAGGTCACTCTGTGTTTCGGTATGATTCTAATTATTAGAAACACTCGAATTGCTCTAATTTTCTGGTTGGAGTTATACCTGGTATGAGTAAATATAGGTTATTTTCTAATAAATGAAACCAGTACGTAATTTGATGCAATGAAATAAATTTGTGATGTCATATATTGTACTTGACGTTGTTCAATCTGCACGGTGTTGTCAGGCAATAATATTAACATTAATAATAATAATAACAGACGCTGTCTGTCTGGACTGAGGCCCACAGCCGCCTCTAAGAGCACTGAAGATGGCCGCAATGCGGCTGAAAAAGCTTTATGCCAAAATTAACAATTACGATGAGGAGCCTACATCAAATATTGATTTCAATAATAACAGAATAATGATATTACAATTTCTATTGTTTTCTAGATAACAACAAATTTGTAACTATTCTGATAATCTTACAAAATATAGTGAAGAAATTAAATTATTGTAAGCAAGAATCATTTGCCAATCTTATTATAATTATTATCAACATAATTTATTTAAATTAATCTTTGGGTTTAATAAAATAAGTTAACTGTTAAAATACTAGTATGACCATGAACAATAGAATTATTTAAAAATATCATGTGGAGTTTTACTTTGAGTTAAATTCTACAGACCAAAGAAAAAAACTACTCGAATTTGTTGTGCGTGTTATATTAAATGCAAAGACAGTATTGTAAATTTCTTTACATCGATGTCAGACCATATTTACTCTGATTAGGAACAAATATGAACTGAACAGATAATTGCTAATTTCATCCGACAGTGGCGTAACAACCATAATTAAAAAGCATTATCTAAGAAACTTAACTAATTAAGAGTAAAGTAAATACACATTTTGCGCTTTATGTTTTTAGATTTAAGTTCTAAGCCAGTCTGCATTTTCTGACCACCGCTGTTTTAATCACTAGTTTTCAAATCTACTTATTCCTTGGCGTATTCCTAGGGCATGTAGCAGAAATTGCGATTGAATCACGCTTATTGCATGGACTATCGTTAAACAAAAGTACCTAAACGAGACAAAATTAACGAATAATAAAACTTCTATTTGTGTTTGCATAATACCCCATCGCTCAGCAAAGTGTAAAAAGGCAACACTAGCTGATTATTGGGTTGTTGAATCAAACTAAGTGTATACTTTCGTGATTACACAAGTAAGAGAATTTCGTTGCATCCTATTTCCTAGAATAAACGCGAGGGCAAAACAGTACGCTTTGCATAAGCGGACATTGCTCTGCAACAACTGGCGATTCAGGGTCAGCAGGCGACGCGGAGATGCAAATGAACGAATAAAAAAGACTTCTGGTTCCGTAGCATTTGAACTCGAGGATAGCGGAAGGGACTCGTCGTAGAAAGAAATTAAGAAGATGTTAATGATGGTCGTGGATATTTCATTATTGCTCCTCAGAAAAAGGGTAGAAAAAAGGCGTACCGAACAACGAAGGATTATTTCAATTTTGAAATGTTAGGATGCATTTAACACATACATTACATTTTAATTACATACATCAGAATTTGGCAATTAAATAGTGTGACGACTTGAAATTTATGATACGATGCACATTAACTATGGAATTTTGAAAAAAAACTCGAATACAAATAATTGAAATTTTCTTGATTTTTGTCAAAAACTATGAATTGTTTTTTAAATATTTTTATTTTTCAGACGTATTCAGGATGTGATTTGATTTAAAAACAGTGTAGTATATTCTAAAGGATGCTTTCTTTTAATTAAATTATATCATTTTAAAAATTTCTTTTCATATATTTTATTACTCTTATGGATGTTATTTCTCAAACATTACATTTGTAAAACCTTTCTTAACCAGCATTATGTTCTTTCACTAATTGTGTGTTCCCGTGCTTCTCTTTGTAATAGTTTGATATTTCTTCGTCGATATCTGTGATTCACTCAACGAGTATCCAGTAATCTCATCTATTTCTGCATTATGGATAACATCCACCATTTTACTGCTGTTTACAGAAAGAATTTTTTCTACTACAGCTATCGGCGAAACATCAGCAACAGGCGAAACTCAATGGCGTTTCGCGTCAACTTAACAAACCGGTGCTAATGTATTGATCCTCCGCAGTCGCCCACAGCGGCTGCTTAGGGGGGTCATCAGGCACATAGCCCGCACGTCCGCAGCCAATCGGAAAGAGCTCGTTATGAGTTCCGCCGGCCCGACTGTCGTGTTGACTCGAGTACACATGGAGAACGCTAGAGGCCGCGCGAGACTCGCCAGCGGCCGCGGAAAAACGAGAAACGAAAACGCCTAAAAAATCACACACCGTGCGTTGTAGCGCCACACCTCCCGAGCTTCAACCAATAAAAAAACTCCCCCTTCGCAGCTTCACGCGCAATGCCGTGCGAATTACGGATAACAATTATCACAGCAGGTGTGCAGTCGGAGCCGATTTTTGCCTATCTACCAGCGAGCGGTCCACGCCCCAGCTGCCGTTAGCGTGTATCCGGGACCGCATTACATGCTTTTAATCGCGAACAAGAATGCGCAGGTAAGGCATAAATTATTTTGTATGGCATACATGTAATATTAAAACGATTGTGTGTGGCTCGTGGTGGGCGATGTTGGGGCGAACTGTGTTGCTGTGGGAGCGTAGTATTTCTGCCCCTGAATTAAAGATGCAGTTGTGGTTTGAAAGCGGATTTCGCGACGGGGATATGAAACGCGTGCCAGATTTAGGTTTGGGTGGAGCACTGGGAGATAGTAGATTTACAAAGACCTTTTCCACGGGAATGAAACGATATGTTAACTAACACCCATGAAACAGTGAATCATTTAACAGATTTAATTCGAGAATTCGCCGAATGGTAAAAAGAGAGAAGAATGCGGAGAAATGGTTCTGAAGCCCTTGACGATAAACACGAATAAACGTTTACGTTAATGTTGTGGACAAGAGGTGTAATGCGGGAAGAGAAAAAAAAAGAACTCGCCGGAGTCATTTTTCCATGAAATTTTACACAGATTTCAGGTAATTGAAGTTAAAAGCCCCGGAAGAGGTGGAGCCAGCCATTTCTGCACGAAGATAGGAATAATGCAGAAAAGGAAATCAAGTCAAAAACATGGTTGGCTAACATTAATTCACTTCTTCTTCATCTGAATTCACTGTCATTGTGAATGTGTTTCACGTGCACGACAGTGTGTGTCCTCTTTTCTAAAATCGAGAATGTGTTTCAATTTCACAGTCGCTCGAAAATCCGTGTCAAATTACACACGTACACCTCCAGAGGGGATCCTATCCTCCTGCGAGCTGTGCGATTATCTCCATACAACAGAACTTGCACAAGGGTGAAGATCAAGCGGGAAATTTCACACCCGCAGGTGTTGTTATTACATTAATGAAAGCTATGCACCCCGGAGGAGAGCGAAAGTCCGATGGGTCTTGTTTATTATTCGAACAGAAAGTCTGCAACAACACGTTGTCATCAAAAGGACTGTCGGAAGTGGTAGTTTATTTCCACAATGAAGCTTCTGCAGCGCCTGCAGCCGAGAACAGGCGGCAGGCAAGGCAGTTACGCAATATCATACACTTGGTCATTGTTGTTGGCAATGTCCTCCTAATGGGCTTAATAGTCAATTACTCACATTTTGATTTCTGCAATCATGTCACGAAGATTAATTAATAATATTAATTACCTTACATCAAATTTTCCTCCTCGTCAAATAATAACTTTGTTTGGAATAATGGACACAATAAGGCAAATATAATTTTGTTGCCTTGTACGCGGAAATCTACATAACAAATATTCCATATTACTTATCAGTCTAGAGTAATAATTCTGTAAAAGTGCAAAAAATAATCATAGTGTATTTCATCTTGCCTAATAAAATGAACAGATACCATTATCAATTACGGACTCTTTATCAAATTCTGGATTCGAGATCGATTTTTTCTCATATCTAATTAATTTATGCTAAATTATTGTAGAATATTTAAATACAAAACAAAACGTGCAATTTGAATTTAAATGCAGTGAGACATTTTTCCATTATTAGAGGAGCAAAAACTAAACCAGACTATAAATAAACATGGGTGGCTGAAAATAAATAAAACTCCTAGGGCATACGGGATGTTCGCATTTTATCACTTCTTGTCAATGAACGACGAACATATGCTAGGAAATCTCATAATGATGTTATACCACGGCCCAATTTTGACATCATGTTCCCTGATTGGTAAACATCCCACCCAGAACTGCTATGGCAGGTACACAAACTCTTAGGGAACGATAGTTACCCATATCAAGCTTTGTATCTTTATTGTGTTCTTTGCGTTTGAACGTATATTGTCGTTACTACGCATGCATTCAACCTTAAACTCGTCAGAAAATTCTTTAGTCAATACTGGACCAAACAATGTCAGTGGATGTCAAAATTGGGACATGTGTAACTTGGCTTTATGAGATTCCCCATTACATGTTCATTGGCAAAATGTAATCATCTCCGACCTATCCACTCCCCTTAGAAGTTTGTAGAACTCATTTCAATGACCCTGCGGTTTCAAAATCTACTCCGAAATTATAATCAATGTTCCTCTCATTCTAAATTTGTTTATTTTGAGTTAATCAATTTGTTATCTATTTCTTCGAATATAGTAGCAGTAGTAGTAATACTTAGATCGCGTGTGATCCTTGGTGATCCCGGATACTCAAAGCTGTTGGATGCCAGCCTGTGAATAGTGAGTTGATATGATGATGAGAGATAATCTTGGTATTTTGGAACATCCAAGCATTCGGCTGTATGGCCGAGAAAACCACGCCCAGGATGGCCGGCCCGGGGATCGAACCCGAGCCTCCCGACGGCGAAGTCGGCGAGTTACACCCTCCCCCTCCACAGCTCCCAACTGCCGAGTGGGGCGGTCCGCCACACTAACGCACGTCCCACCCCGTCATGCCCCACACTCCCCGCTCTGCCTGGCCTAACCCCGCCCCGCCAAGCTCAGCCCGGCCCCGCCGCCCCCGCCCCACCCCCGCCCCGCCCCGCCCCCCGCCCCCGCCCCCCCGCCCCCGCCCACGCCCCCTGCCCCCAGCCCCCCGCCCACGCCCCCCGCCCCCGCCCCCCGCCCCCGGCCCTTCCCGCCCCGTCCCCTCCCGGCCCGCCCCGGCCCGCCCCGCCCCGTCCCGCCACGTCGCTTCGTCGCCGCCAGCCGGCTTTATTAGCGCGCTGAGCCGCGCTAAGCCCCAAGTCGCGAGCTGGCGGCGCGCGCGGTGACGCTAATCCGAGAGCGCCAGCGCCCGCCTCCGCGCGCCTTCCGATGGCGCCTTAAACGCGGCCAAGACAGCGGCCGCAGCGCCATTCACTGGCGAAAACTGGAGGCGTTTGCCGATGGCATTTCCATGCGTTGGCTCGGAACGAATGTTACCGATTTGGCTTGACAGCAGCGGCAAGCGGATTGGGGGTCGCTTTCTGATAAACAGCTGTGAAAATTGGCCGTGTTATTGAAACATTGCTACTTACGAAGTGCATGGCTTAATAGGCAAAGCTAGAGCTCTGTAGACAGAGCGTTACTTAGTTCTGAGGATTTGATGCCAAGCATCTGCAATAAAACCGAACCAACTCTCGTTCAAAATGAGTTTTCTGTATTATATTTTTTTAACTGTGTTAATCAAACGAATATTGTTTTGATTCACAAACATGTGCAGTAAATTGTAGCGCGCTTGCATATTAAAATGCGCTTTTTAAAATATTCCATTATTTCGTTGGAAAGAAGGAACAAAATATAAAAACAGTTCCTAAAAGAATATATATTTTGGTATTCAGGTTTTCTCTAGTAATTCTTCAAAATACATTTACTATAACGGTACATTATGTAAAGGGATCATTTGTACACAAATGTGACTGAGCCGACTATCCACACTAAAATATTTGGCCAATAGAAAATTTTCAGATGAAGTTAAGACGCTAAAAATATTAAAATTTTTGCAGTTAACAAAGTAATGAAGAAATATATTAAAAAAAAACTAAAATATGCGAAACTATGAGCGTAAAATTATTGCAAATCTTTCGCAAAACCATAATAGAGCACAGCGATCTTTTAGGAAATTTAACAGTAAATAATGATCATGAAATATTATACATTTTTACAATGATTCGTACATGAACCGCAGTTATTCAAATTTTTCTTAATTAAAAATCGACTTTTAAATTGCGTATTGTCCACCAGTGTCATAATAATACACATGAGAGTCAATCAGTGAATATTGAATCAATCGGTGGAAACATAATTTATAATTTAAATACAATTTAAGGTAATCAAACTTAATTATTTTTGTAATCATGCTGTATAATACGTATCATCTCAAAGAGACATCACAACAAATAATTTTTTTTCAAAGCATTAAAAGATTTTTTTAATGTCAAATCATCTTCCCTCCTTTGTGGTATAACCACAACACGAGTTTGTCGTACCCTCTTTATCGCTACGTAAAGAGAAGTTGATCATACATCATATGAAATTATTTATTATTAACATTCAATTAATATTAATATTTATTTGAATTATCACTACATTTCAAGATTTTAGACTTAAGTAAACAATTTTATACCTACTGTAGGCTGTAATATTAAATCCGAATGAGGTAAATACTCAAATATTGTTTCTTCGGTGCAAATAATAACCTCGCAGGTGTGTTGAATTGAACTCGTAAATCTGCGAGAGGAACTCATGGAATAAAAGGGAGAAACGCCGCTCTGCATCTCAGCGCCCTCCAGGGCTTTCGCGCACGCCACGCGCTTCCCGCCCGCTGAAAGGTGACGAAGGAGACTTCCGCGCACGAGGGCGGCGAATGCACCAATGGCAGCCGGAGAAGAGCGGGAGAGGAAGAGAAGCAAGCAGCGGGGGACTGTAGTGGATGAAAAGAAACAAGGGAAAGCAGAGCGTGAAGCACGTAGAGCGGAGGATAGTAGAGAGAAAAAGAAGTAAGTGAAAAGGTTCGAGCGAAGAGTAGGAGACGAAATGAAGGCGAATGATGGCAGAACGGAGAGTAAGCGAAGAACACGGAACGCATAGGTACGGTCGGGTGCTGAATTTGTTTTGTGTTTGCGATGGAAATGGGGGAGGGAGGAATGGGCGAAAAGGGGGTAGTAAAACGCGTTTGAAATCAGGTAGCTGGGGGGGGGGAGAAACAATATATTTGTTTGGCACGAATGATATGGAAGGTAACGGAAGGCTCTGCTGACTGATTAGCACCATAAAACAGGGTAGATAGGAATGATAGCATTAGTTTATTATAGAGTCGCGATTGGGTGAAAGGTACCTCGTACAGCAAAAGAAGTGAGCTAAACTCGAATGAAAAGTTTACTTGTAGCAGACAAGAAGAAACAGCAGTGAAGAAACGGGGATCACGGACTACAATGGGCGAAACTATAAGGCAAGGAGAGCGAATTAAAGCGGGTGGAGAATGCGGACAAAATGGAGAGATATTTCGGGAGCTGAACAACACAAGCGACAGCGGGAGTATCCACTGCGCTAACGAAAGCAAACAACGTGGTAGCGAGAGCGCGTCAGGTAGCAGAATGGGACAGGGCGGAGAAGGGGCGCGGTGGTGGAGGAACACGAAGCGGCTGCAGGTCGCAGCGGGGCGAGAACGACGACGACAAGATCGCCCGTTTTGCCTAAAATATTCCACGCGCGGCGCGGCGCGCCGCCCCGACGCTCTACGCCCACCGCCCGCAGCGCTTCGCCCCCGCCCCTTTCTCCGCCCCCCGCCCGCCACCGCCCCTCCCCTCCCCTCCCCTCCCCTCCCCCGCCACACCACCGCTCCGCCTCGCCCCTCCCCTCCTGGACCCGGCCCGGCCCGCCCCAGCCCGCCCCAGCCCCAGCCCCAGCCCCAGCCCCAGCCCCAGCCCCGCCCCAGCCCCGCGCCAGCCCCGCCCCGTCCCAGCCCCGCCCCGCCCCGCCCCAGCCCCTCCCCGCCTCGTCCCAGCCCCTCCGCGCCCCGTCCCAGCCCCACCCCCGCCCCAGCCTCAGCCCCGCTACTGGATTATCTCCAAGGAGCATCGAGGGCCCATCCACTGGGGCGGTTGCTGTGGAGGCGCCGCGGGAACACGGCGTATCCATTTCGCGGAGATCCACTCATCCACGCAAATCCAATCACGGCGGAAACGGGCTGAATGGTGAATAAATAACGCAGTGGGAATGTATTGCATTATTTAAACCAACATCAGCTATCTCTTTGGTCGCTTTGGGGCGTTTTCTTGGTTTCCTTCGCGTGACAACACTACGTGTCTGGAGAAACTGTGATCCTATCGATTTATACCGGCGTTGTCTCCTTTAAACAGCGTTCGTGTGTTGAGCTCTTTTCTTTTATCTTTCATTTCTTCTAGAAGATTCTACAGCACTATAACAAAATCTTTTAACACGGACGAAACTACATTAGTACGTATTCTACTTACGTTAAAATGTGAATAAGAAGAGTAATACACAATATATGGTTTAAAAACGTACCGAATATTTCGAATAAATTAATTACAAAATGTATTAAAAGTAATTAATCATTACTTTTATCTTTACAGCACTTAGTCACAATTATATAATAGAATGTTCTTTTTATTTCGAGAAAACATTCATGATTTAAAAAAAATGTAGGAGTGAAATCAACTTGTCAAAATAAAAAAAAAAGAAATTATTTGACTTTATATAGTACATTCTGATTTTGTAAATAATACTTTGTTGAAACATTATTGTAGATGTTATAACATCGGGAGGAAAACATCTCAACAATACGATTTAGAATTTGCAGTCGTAAAATCCGTATTTGTGGTTCTTTTGAGTTGTAACTTCTCTCATATATTGAAAGTACAATCTAATAAAGATGTTCCAAAGGCGGTTAATATTGATGTAGGCGGTGAGGAGGTACTAGCAATTTTGTACCGGAAAATCGAGATTGAGTTGAGTGTTTGACGTATATGTCATCAACACTCTTCCAGATTGAAGGCTTTTCAGCTTACAGTTGACAAACAAAGTGAGGAGTAAAATCTAATTGTATCGTTCCTGGTATAATTAAGAATTAAATTTTTCTAACTAATTAATATGAAGCCATTATAACATTTCAAAATTTTCTAGAAAATGTCTGCAACTTGTTTCTAAATCGAAAGTTGAAGAAAGTACATTTATGAACATGATGTTCTTCCGATTTTCATTGAAACCTCTGAAATTTTGAGAATTGCAAATGTTGACATTTATTCTTGGATCTGTTTACTTCCAATATAAAACTCATCGTTTTCTTTCTCAATACAATTTATTCCTCAATTGTCAATCTCTAAATGATGTCATGCATATTTTCTAAATATAAGTAATTGTTGAGTAATGCATTTTAGAGTAGGAAAAGTTTTGTATACCGCGCATTCCGCCCAGTTTTCAATTCTAACAATACTCTACTGAAGGCCTATATATCTGTTGCTAAAAATCCTTTTCTCACCCTCACAATCCGTTCACAAAGTTGTACTAATGAACTCACCTGTTCCAACAAAACTGAGGATTACCTTTCCCTCGCGATCAACTCAGCAGCGGAGAGAGGAGGCGAGGCGCAGGGCATTTACGGGACAGCGGTGGCCTGTCTCGAGAGGTCGGTGGCGGCGGCGGCGGCAGGGGACTTCGTTAGGCGGGCGGGCGGGCTCTCCTCATTAGGCAGAGGAGCGGGGCCCTCCGCCAGGGTCAGGGGGCGACGCAGGGCGGTGCAGGGGACGGCGGCGGCGGTCGCGGGCAGACTTCACGCGGACACCACAAGCACCGCAAGCGGCCTTGTCCCGCCGCACCACCCCGCAGCGGCCAAATCTACTCCCTTTTTTTATTTTTATTTTTATTTTGTTTTATTTTGTTATTTAGGTCGCATCAACTACTAGGTCATAGCCACTACTATTGGATTTAACGTCATACTATGAGGATGAAACGATATGGTGATGATAGGAGGTGAATGGACGGACACATACAACCATACCCGAGGCGGGACTCGACTCTGCGACCCCACGGTTCGAAATCACTACGGCATTACTGTCTTAGCGATCTGGGCCACGGGGCCGACCCACTCCCAATTTCAAAGCCGACAAATCTGTCTTTTGATTGGCAAGGAAGCGCGGGAATTGAAATACTTCCCTTCATTTACGGAGAAAATAAGAGATCGTATACCTAAATTGTGCCGTCTGATTTATTTAGACTACACAGCAAGCTTTTTTTTCGAATATAATATTTCTAATACTGAAGTTCAATGGATGCTGTATTTAAGTTATAAATTGTATTCATATGGTACATTTCAAGAACTCTAAAAATGTCTCCCTGCATTCTGTTCTGACCCATATAATTGCTCAGAAAAATTAGACCAAAAATTGGTGATCGATAGAAAAAAATCCCCGAGTTTTGAACATAGCATGACTGTTTATTGATACCTACCGCTCATTATACTAAAAATTCTGAAGTGTAGGGAGTGAGCCGGGTTGGTGGGGGAGAGCCGGAGCCCTTTAAAAATATTTTTCTTTCTTTTTTTTGTTTGTTCTGCTTATATCGCCATAACAGTGATAGAAACCTGACAAGTTTCAAAACTATTTTCACTAGATTTGTCTAATTTGACTGGGCTACAACATGTCACAGTTTCTAGTTTCACCTTACTGTCTCAAGTTATTGGTTTGCCCTATTCAAACCTTAATATAACTGATAATTTTCACAACCCCTTATTTGTACCACTTCTTTAGTTTTCTTACGAAATCGTGTGTATTGCAGCAACACTCATGGATCTACTCAGATTGCACTTCTCCCTCAATTATCAGATTTTTATGATAAGTACATCTAAAATAAAATCATTGCTGCTTTCTCATCAATTGCGTATCATATTTACTAATTCTATTATCAAAGTACTCTATTACAAATTATGTCTGCACTGCATTTACATTAAATCTTATTTATTAATTAAAACTTTGTCAATTTTGAAAGTTTTCTCTCATATTTTACTATTTCATGTTGTATGGAAACGTATGTATTAATTTTAGAAAAATACAAACAATTGCTTTTAAAAAAGGGCATCATTTGAACAACGGAATAAAGATGTAATATGCAGAACAAAAACGATTACAGATAGAAGGGAGGAAATTCTCATTTTCAATTGATTTTACCCAATTCAAAATACATTTCTTTATTTGTAGTGGGAAACCTGAATCTTTAGAAGAAACGCATATAAAAAAAATTAATCGTTAATGACAATCACAACCATTTAGAAGTCACATAAACATACCAATTAATAGTAATTTTCTTCCTACTTGTATTTTTACCACCTCTATTAGAGCCCTATTCTATTAAATGGAGAACTAGAATGTACCATTCTTACTGCATTTAGCTTTAGATTAATAAATTACCACGACTATAAGTCCGAAGGACGCATGTAAGATAGTAATACATTGCATACATTTCCCAACATGCAATGGAGAATTTACCCATTCAAAAGTCCATACAATTAGTTGAAATTAATGTTGTCCTCAATCTATACTGCACTATACCAGGTTATTGCCTTTGCCACCCAAATAGCGGCGACGTCTTCAATTTGGGAGTGGAATAATGAAGCTCTTGGAACAGTTAGCGTCTTAAGATACTATGTCACTGTCATTGACTTTGAATGCAGTGCTACCGGCAAACCTAGAAAGTACCTTCCAGCGCAGCGACATCTTATTTATAGAACTTAATACTTTTAGGGCGCAGTTGACGCTTCGCAGCGCGTGTTCTATGTGGGAATGAGATTCCGCCCTTCCATCTACACAATCGGTTTGCCTTATTTTACGTGGCCAGACTCAGGCCATCAGTCCTGCTCTTCCCCCTAACCATTCAAATTTTGCTACGCTCCTTCCCCCATTTAGCAGAAGAAGAAAGTATTATCCCCGCGACGAAAATAGACGATTTGAATTTTCCCCCGAGGTTTCTTTCAGGCGTCAGGATGTTTAACATGAAGTAAATCTACCACATGGGAATTCGGCTTTACTTCCCCTCAGAAGGAAGGCGTTCGAAGGATTTTTTCGTCCGTGAAAACCCACGCCTTTGATCTGGTTTGAACCCGTGAAGTTCAGTATAACAGCTTGATACGCTAACCGTTACACAACCGAAGCCACTAAAACCATTAACATAAAACATCCTCGAGTCTGCACGTTTTCAACTCCTTATATGTTAAAATACATTGTTTCCGAACAGTTTCGAATGAAAAAATAACAGAATTCGAATTTCAAAAACTCATTTACTAAACATCAAATGAACAGACGATAAGAGTTCCTGAAACTCAAGCCCATTCTATGAAACAATTATCTGAATAAAATGTTTGGTGGTTTTGCATTATTTCTGTATGTAAGTATGTTCTGTTTTCTATGAAGATCGAACACTTGTTTCTGATCTTCAGGGTACACCTATTACTTTTAATGGCTCGCCTACGAATTTTCAAAAGTCATCCTGTAGGTCAAAGGTTTGAGACTCGACGACGGGTAGCCGGGTTGAATGAAGCCTTTCTCTAGATGGTATTGTGGTGGCTACTATGAATGTTCGCGCGGTTTCATCAATTGACTGATCAATTTTACGAGCATGTTAAAAAATTAACTTTATCAACTGGCTTAGAAACTCTCGCAATCATTACTTCTTTTTCCAAAAAGGGATTCAATCTGGCGGTGTAGTCGATCATTTGCAGATCATATGGAGCAGGAGTAAAAGCGTTTAAATTGTACTTAATGTACAGTATTAGAATGTCTGGAACGAAAATATATGTTTAATATGCTTTCTCAACGTGTTTAGTTTATTAAAGTGATTGATAACATTGTTAGTAAGAAACTTTACGTCCTTTCGTAAGTACTTTCTTGGAACCGATGTCCATTTCACTTATGAGACTTTTTTGACATCTCGAAAGAGTTTTGAAGGCGATTGAAATACGCAGAAGATGGAAGCTGAAAATTTTATTTGAAACAGAAAGGACAGGGAAAAATATAGTTTTCTTTTTCTCTCAGTTTGAATACTTTTCTCTCCGTGAAAAGGAATGAGAATATGAGAAAAAGAACAATAATGAAAGAGAGACAATGTCTGATGGGCAAAATACTTCCCTCCGTCAAATTTACACGTAAAAATCTGACAAGATTCACAAGAAAGATCATTTGCAGATTGAGCACAATACTATTATTCCGAAATGTATTTCAACTGCGTCCTGTATTTTTCGTATATAAAAAAACATTATTTCCTTCATTTCTTAAAAAGTAAGAGAAACATCTGCAAAATAAGATAACTATATACTCATATTATGCGTACGTCGAAGGAAATATTATATCCATCACCTTTGTCACTTGTTAATATCATTAAAATTGTAATATTCAGAGTTGATAGTTGGCCGGTTTTGAAAGTTAAAATTAACTACAAAATATTACAGAATACCAAATTAAAATCAGTCCATATAATTCCAGTCATTGTTCTGCAGACTAATAAATCTATGACTTGGCATTACTTTCAACTTACTGTTTTTCAACAAGGTGAGCAGAAGACAGAAAGTGCAAATCGTTCTTGTTTTAAATGATGAGAGAAAAAAGCACTGACAATTAATGCGGACGAAATATTAATGTTTAAAAACATGGATACATTTATCATCCATAGAAAAAAAGATTACCTTTGTGAGCCTTGAAATTCATATACAAAACATGCATTGTGCAAAATGAAAAATGCATGTACGTCAATTCATTTTTAAGCACAAATATTTAAAGAAATTAAGTAAATATGCAAATTTTCGATTTTAGTTTAACTCGTTTTACTTATTAACATAAAAGCTTACAAATCACATATTGTTTATTTGATGAAATTTTTTACATTCTGTTCAAGGCTGTGAAAAAGTGAATTCAGTTTCCTTAATTAAATAATTGTCTGTATATATTTTTATTTAATATTTTGCATACAAAAATTTTAACCTTATTTTCCATGACAGCCTCAATTTTAAATCAAATTTTTCGTGAACATCACTCCGAATTATTTTCACGTTGATGCAATGTCTAAATTTTCTTTTATAAAAAGTTAAAAATAATTCATTCGGCCAAAATGTTTTAAAATATTCGCACTTACTGCTGACAAGTTAATACATTTTTTAAGACAAAAAATAATAATCAGGGCTTCAATTCGTCCCTTTCTGAAAATTTAAATCAATCAATCTTCATCCGTCTATTGTATTTAGAATATTTACTAGGACTTCATATGCTGTATTAACTATTTTTTACTCACCATTTTACGACAAACGCATATTACAATACAATATATATGTTCAAACTTAATTAAATTTTTCTGAACACGTGGCTGTTGGCATCTTTAATTTCTTGCAGCAATATATTGCTCAGAAGAGTTGATATTGGTTGACCCTAATGACAAAAAGGGCGGGAATATCTTTCCGAGAATGGAAACACACGAGTTTACATTAGCCCTCGTGATATCAAGAATGATTGCCAACATCACAAATATTTATTGTCGCGGTGTTTACATCGGCAACTTTTCTTGCGAAATAACATCGCTCGCCATTTTCTTGCAAGTGCAAAGCCAGCATAAGAAAGCAGCGCGGCCCGTCGCGCTTGGAGCGATGAGAAGCGACGAGCAGCACGCGAGGCGGGGTCGCACCGCCCGAAGCCCCGCTCGCAGGCAACATAATCCCCTTGTGAAGGAGGCGCTTGATGCAAGTTGCATGCGACGAGCGCAAGGGCGCCGGCACTCGTGTCGCTGCGGATCCAATTTGCTGCTCCGAGCAAAAGACGACGGCGGAGGCGCCAAGGCGCACGCGGCTAATCTCATTCGGTGGAAAACAAATTGCCACTTGTCACTCAACGGTGCGTGGAAGGGGTTTAATTCGGATGTTTATATGGTTCATTTGATGTACGTATCTGCAGTGGAGGTAGGTTAACACTCCTGTAACGAGTAATGCTTCACATACTGCGACGATAATGACAGATTTACTTATGCGGATGTACCTGCCCGTAGGCGATTGAATTAATAGTGTTCTCTTATCAATCACTTAAACTGTGTGCATTTAAATTTTAAAAGAGTGTTTTAAAGTTTTCTTTAGTGTGCTATATACTTTCATATTTCTATTTTAAAATTTGTCACACAAAACTGTTAGATATGTATTGACGCTTTACTACTATTTCCTTTATCTAGAAACATGAAGTACAAAATGTTGCTCAACTATTGAGCAACGTATAAATATTCGAATGAAGTTTTTCATAGTTGTTTACAGACTAAGAAATGCACTCAACCACACTAAGAACACTTTGTAAAAGATCTGCTAGATCACTGCCGCGAAAAAATTCTAACGTGAAAATGGAAATCGATACATATCGATTCCATTTGAATTGAAAGATTGAATTGCAAGTAACAAATTAATTCAGATGTGCCTGTAGAAGTATAATGTAGTACAGATAGTCCACGAGGGAGAAAATTGGAGACGCAGAATACGAAGTGGGGTACAGGTGTACCCCAACTCCTGTTTTTAATTAGTACACGTGACAGACATTTAAAACTTTCATTCTTAAACAGCTACAGCCAAATTAAGTATTTCAGGCAATATAATGAAATAGCAATATCACAAAAAACAAAAACGTATACAACCAAAAAAAATGTCAGATTGGCGTACACGTATACCCTGCTTGGTAAGCGGAGGGTTAGCGAAATGTTTGCTTTCAATATCATCTCACGAAGGAAAATATGAAACAAACACATTCTGCAATGAAGCGTGCTTGTTTCTACTCCCACGAAATAATGGAGCAAGCAAATATTCAACAGCACCTCATACAGGTGCCACTACTAGGCATTCAATGTAATGCCATCCCGCCGCCTGCCTGCCACCTCCCCATCCCACCGCCGGATCAACATTCTCTCCAGCCGCGGTCGCCCGACCGCAGCCGAGAGCAGCAGCAGCAGCAGGGGCCGCTCCGCTGGGCTCCCATTCACCCGCGGGAAGGCAATCCGCTCGGATTGGGTTATGGCGAGTGCTGGCCTTTTAATCCCCTCACAATCCGAGAATAGCGGCGGCAGCGGGGACGCGGATGGGGGCGCGGGCGGCGGAGGCCGAGAGCAGGAGGCGGCAACGGCACCGGCGGGAGGCAGGAGAGGGAGATGGAGGGACGGTAGACGCGCGTGAAGAGGTGAGGAGGTGATACGGAGACGCAGGTGAGGAGGTGACGGGGCGGGGGGAGGTCGAGGATCATGCGGGACCGGTGAAGGGAGTAGCGGAGGTGATGTGACTGGCGGGAGCGAGGAGGCGAGGCGTGGCTGTGCGCGTGAGTGTGTACGGGGCCAGGAGGGGCGGGGCGAGGGCGGGGCGTGGACGGGGCGTGGGCGGGATGGGGGAGGGGGGCGGGCGGATGGGAGCGGAGCGGGGGAGTGGGCAGGGTGTGGGCAAGGCGGGGGCAGGGTATGGGCGGGGCGTGGGGCGGGGGGGAGGCGTGGTGAAGGGAGAGGGTAAGACCTCCCCGCGGGGCGCGCGCTGACGCGGGACAATGCCTCAACGTCCCTGCGACACGGGGGAAGGACGGAAGGCGTGGGTGGAGGCGACGAGCGAGGCGGAGGGGGGGGGGTGAGAGAGGGTGAGGGTGAAAGTGAGTGCGTTAGTAGAAATACTCAGGACGCAACCGCCAGACCGCGGGAGAACTTTGCCGGAGTTCTTTACAGTGAAAAGGATTCCAATAGAAAAAGTCGAGACAAAAGTACTTTTCTCAATTACTTTTCGCCTTTTCTAGGCGAAGGTTCATTTATAAAACTTCAAACTATGTCAGAAGTTTGGGAAGGGTGAAGACGTTCTCATAATTAAAGAGTTGGAATTGATTATTGAAAATTATTTTCATTCAATGAAATATAAAGATCACCATGTAACGCCTTCAAATGTACACATGTTTTAGTTATTAGTAATTTCCTTCTTAAGTAATAATCTTTAGTTGGCCATATCTCAATTCATCATCTCAGCATCTTTCTGATAAACATAATCGGCAATTTTTTAAAATATCTTTAAATGCGAAATCTCACTACAGAAAATCGTGTCAAATAAAAGCAATTATCGCTTATATTTCAGTGTCAGTACAGAAAACGGAATTGAAATGTTCACATTTTTTTTTAATATGACAAACTTGTTTCATTGATTTTGATGATATTCTTTGAGTATCAGGCGACACATGGGACAGGTCTAAAGTAAAGCAGGAAGTTTCTCTCGTCAAAAATTGACCATTAGGAAATAAATGCTACCATTTCTCCCTTACACTCATTGGGCACTGGTCCTCTCACAATCATTAAATAAACTTTTTTTCTACATCATTAAATGAACACACTCAAAAGGGAAGCAGCATTTACACTTCATTGCGTTCCTTGTTAAGTTTTGTATATACCTTATTTCTGTTTTCGATCGTTAATAAGTACACATATTTAATTGTTTTTAATATTGTGTTGGAATGCACATAGTAAGAGAAAACTTTTAAAATGTTTTTGAGTAAGATTATTCGACTTGTTTTCAGAGGAAATGACATATGCACGAAGAGAAAATATTTTGGTATACATCCTTGAAAGTGTTACTGCTTTAATGTTGAACTGTGTTTACAGCTTCCTCCCACTTCTACCCTTCGCCCACTGAGTGTTGTATGTCGGCAGAGTGGCTGCACCGCAGGAGGCACTTTGGGAGGCCAGCGCAGTGGCCGGCGTGAGACGGGGCGGCGGCGGCGCTGGTCACGGGAGGCGGAAGTAGAAGAGGCTGTGGATGAGGAAGTAGGAGGTATAGGAGGAAGTAGGAGAGGAGGAGGTACAGGAGGAAGTATGAGAGGAGGAAGTACAGGAGGAAGTAGGAGAGGAGGAGGTACAGGAGAAAGTAGGAGAGGAGGAGGTAGTAGAGAGAGGAGGAGGTACAGGAGGAAGTAGAAGAGGCGGTGAATGAGGAAGTAGCTGAGGAGGAGGAGGAGTTTTAGGAGGAAGTGAATGAGGAAGTTTAGAGGTGTAAGTGAATGAGGAAGTAAGAAGAAAGGGATAGAGGAGATGTTGGTGAAAGTAGAGAGATTAGAGGACCTACAGGAATAGCGGTTGCGGAGGTACAGGTAGTGAAAGCGTGTGAGGCGGCGACGATGGAGGTGTGACGAAGGGGGAGATTGCGGCGAAGGCGGAGGCGGAGGCGAAGGCGAAGGCGGAGGCTTAGGCGAAGGCGAAGGCGGAGGCCGAGGCGCGCCTCTTGAGACGGATAACGCCGGCGGCGGCCTCGTGCTGGCTAGTTAGCGAGGCGTTCGGCGCACAATGTTCGGCCGCCCTAGCGGCGGCGGAGGCACAATGCCGCAGACAGATTGCGCCGAGGTTCACGCGCCTCCCGGGAGAGGCGCTGGGAGCACACACGTACGGTGCGGCCCGCTTGCACGCGCCTTGGTAACGAGGCGGGCGGCGAACGCCTACCCAAGGCGCCTTGAGACGGAAGGGAAATAGAGCTCAGGCTGCCCCAGGCGGTTCATTAGCCCACCCCGTGTAAGTGCCATGTCGCTAAAGGCATGCCTCCGTTTAAATACCCACCCCAGGCACGAGGCTTTCTTGGGTTACTTTGGATAAAATTATTTTCGACAGGATTATTCGGTGAAGATTTCCTTTTACTTCTACCTCAGTGACGGCGAAGCAATTCAAACTTTCTGCGAGATATGAATTTATTAGCATTGGTTTCGCACAGTAACTGTAGAAATTGCCTCCAAAGAGACATAATATAATTCCAACAGTATTTAAAGACCATCACTAAAGCACATTAAAAAGAAACATGAATAAAGAACAAGGTTCTGCGAAGCTCCCTATTTTCAGCCCATTTATTATGGAACTATCTTCAACTGTACGGGAAGATTGTGTCTGTTGTCAAGTATCAATTTGGACTCCGTTCTCAGCATTGAATACACTTCAAAGCTAAAAACAATTGTAAATGTTCCGTCCAAATTGAAACTTTTATTATAATTTACACCAAAGAATTGATAATCATTCATCAGGGCCTTTCAAAGAGAGGTGTCTCACTAATTTTCGAGAAATTCAAATGAAACTTCAAATTAAGTAAACATACCTCTTAGGCAGAATCTAACTCAGAGTTAAGGAAATTATTACACATTTTACCAATAAATAGCGATTTGTTGGTATACCTTGCATATCATGATATAAATCATTCAAATATTGCGTGTTTCAGTGAAAAATATTCCTTAGTGAAAAGAGTAAATGTATTCACGTTTTACGGAGAATATTCCACAGTTTCCATTCCGCTAAATACCAACTGGCCAAGAGCTTATCTGTAAGCGAAATCGAGACTGCGTATTTTTCTACAGTGGGAGATCATAAATTCCTGATAAGTAGACATATAATTCAGCTTGCATGCGCAATTTCAACAAAAGTCATAAATTTGATCGAAATTTGATTGTGAGAGTCCTGAAATCGTATTCAGTGCCAATTATCTTACTTTCGTGACCAAGTGGTTCAATTAGAATTTTATTGCGTGACACAGGACTGAATAGAGAGATTCAAGCAAATCAAATCAGACTGCACCGCATGAGAGGAATAGGGATCGAATATGAATGCCCACAAATGAGTCCACAAACGAGAGCAAAGCATTACAATGTATTTTGTGAAATGAGTCGCTGATCTCGAATGAAAT
Source organism: Acheta domesticus (assembly GCA_031308135.1). NCBI lineage: Eukaryota > Metazoa > Arthropoda > Insecta > Orthoptera > Gryllidae > Acheta > Acheta domesticus. The sequence goes on from JAHLJT010009419.1 coordinate 174,840,228, forward strand.
CAGATGCTAACTACATAAGCTGAATGTGGTCATTAGTCTCACTTGGTAGTAACGGCGCAACGTCTCTCTGTCTCTCTTACCCTCTCTCTGTCACTCTTACCCTCTGTCTCTCTCTCTCCCTTCTCTCTCACACTCCCGATCTTATTTTTCAACAAAGAATAGCGAAACAGACGAGTTTTGAAACAGGAACGATGATATTACTTTTACATGAATAAAGTTCTGATTTTTTTGAATTTTGAGCTGTTAAGAATTATTCATCTCTGCTATTACTCGGTGATCGTTTGTAGTTGCGGCCAGACAACGGTATCATCATTCAGATTAGAATGACATTTATAATACATAACATAAAGAAAGATTGAAATTCCCAAAGACGTTTCCTTGGTGCCTTTCTATAATAATAATACTAAATAATAATAATAATAATAATAATAATAATAATAATAATGATAATAATAATAATAATAATAATATTTATTTGACTATAATTGGCTGATTGCTAGGAGGGAAGCCTTCAAATTTATAATATACACATTAACAGTACAAAAACAATTAAAAATACGACGCAATAAAAGAAACTACAACTACTACTGCAACAAAGGTGGCACATTAAAGGAGTTGCCTCAAAAGCTCTATGTAAACCCAACAGTTTATATTACAATAATTGTATAAAATTTACATTTACATACGTACAGTTCTTACAGACTAATGATACACAGATTACCCCCTCCATCTAACGTATCAATAGCATACATACATGCCTGAACACATTTACTGGAGCCCGTACATGAACGCTGCCGTTACCGTAGTATATGAACGCTATATAATATATACAGATACACATACAAATTGATACACAGTCAAAGAAGTTTTTGTAATTACAGAATTACAATATGAATGTTTAAGTCAGCTCTCTAAACATCCAAATAGCGTCCTATTAGTTCAAACTTTTTCAAAAATGAAGGTCGACGACTCTCCTCTCCGTGGCGGTGAATCTCCGACATGAGACCCGCGGCGGGGCCTGTCGCGTGCAAAACAGATGGTGCGAGCGCCGGGTAGTGGGCGGGCGAGGGTGCGGCCCGCCCTCCGCCCAGCCAGGTGTCGTTTGGCGGCCCCGACGACCTCTGCGGTCCCGCGGGCAGCGGCCTCGTGCGATGGCGCCATCACTCACGCTGCCCCATTCCCCCTTCCCCTCCCCCGCGCCCCCGCGCAAGATCATCGGATGGAGACCCCGGCGCACGGGGAACGGGTGACGTCGAGGGCGGGAATCGGAAGAAAAGCAATGACCATCAGAGGAAGTGAGGCAAGTAAGGTAGCAAGTGATTTTGGAAAAGCTTCATTGACGACTATTGTGAAGTATCTATTTCATTTAAGTTTCCATTGCATTCAATCATAATTTAACTATTATTTTTATTAAAGACTTGTGGATCCATTACAATGTATTAATTTCACACGCTACTGGTCACGTGATTGTTAATCTTTTTTTTTCGCTATGCTCAGCAAAATATTTAATAGATGTTCTAATTCTATGTTCTGTTTTGAACATGGTTGTCAAGTATTCTATTGTTAAAACGTTCTCCCTCAAGTTTGGGCATGCATTCGCTATGACACTGCCTTGGAGAAATTGGATTTACTTCCCCGATATAAAGTTCAAGTAATAATTCTGGCCGATATTTCACAATGGCAGGGTCAGATTATTTAGTGAAGACGAGCTTAATACTTGAGAGGTGCGGCGGGTTCCGTAGAGCTTCTGTTCAGGGGCGCTTGAGTCCACTGTAAACACAAAATCGTCATGAATGCGCGTCTACGTGCGACAGACATACACAAGTTTCCATTGTAATATGCCTATATTCTTCGCGCAAGTGCAAGCAAAAAGTTGACTTACAAGTTTTATTACAATCGGATAAACGGTTTCAAAAATACGGACACACAAATATTGATTTTTGTACATTAGATTTTGTACGTTGTATAACACAAAATGGAAGAATACGTATTTTAATATATATATATATATATATATATATATATATATGTGTGTGTGTGTGTGTGTGTGTGTGTGTGTGTGTGTGTGTGTGTGTGTGTGTTTTGTGTGGAGGGGAGGATGTCCCTGCGGATTCATCTTTATCAGATATATTTCTAATGACGAATAACTGCCAACATGTAAACTTACACTCTGCTTAGATAGTGCAACATTCATTTCAAAACAATAGATACCAGATTCCCCAGTTGTTGAACTCCGTGAACATTCTTAGTATATACACTATTTTTGTCTGTAAATATTCAACAGGACAACCTCACGCCCTGTTAAATATTTTAGTCCAGTGGATGTCTATTTCTTGTACTATTTTGCAATAAATATTGTCATGTTTATTGCTTCTCCAATACCGGAAAGGATCACTACTCATTTAGATACATGATCATGAAAGGGCATAAAATGAACTCGGAAAAGCTCCGTAAAAATGCGTAAAGGCAGCAGATGTTTCAAATTCAGGAGTTTGCCTGATAAGCCGCGCGCATACCGTGTGTTGACGCAAGACCGAAATGAAAACGAGCCAGACTCGCTGAGGAGAATTAGATTCGCCGTGAAAAGAGAATCGCGAATAAGGCATGTATTTTATTGCGTCTGAAGAAGGAAAAGGACGCAAAAAGATTACGCTTTTGATATATAATGCTATTTCGCAACGTTTGTTGGCCCAGGATGATAACATTCGCGAGGAAATTAAAAAGTTTGAAATTACAGTAGAGAAATCAATTCTTTACACAGTGCGCGCCTTTTTTCGGCAACGGGCGATAGCTTTTTGCATATTACAATGAGTGAGATATAGCATGAACGCCGTCTTTCTTCTTCAGTTTTATTGATTTTTTGCACAATGAACGGGGAGTCGTAACTTCAGAATTTTTTTACATACCAATTGTCATAATTCTTTTTCCCAACGTCCACAAACCAATAAAATATTTTCATTGCTGAAACCTTATTACTGTTCGAACTGGGATGAGAGAATTGAAACCAAAAAATAGAAGGTTTGTTAAGTTGTTTCCCGTAACTAGTGCGTAAAGAATATCAATGTATCACTTACCAATGATACAACAAAAGTTATATGTTTTACCTTACAAGTATTGTCATTAAGAATAAAATCTTCAATTTTAATTATATCAATACTAATTTTCACTACATAAAAATCAATCTCTTGAAATATTCGTATCAGTTGTCTTCTGCTCTGAATACGATTCCTCTTTCCTTTCTCCAATAATGTATTAAATTATCAGTATTTTCAGGTGAAAATCGACATAGAAATAAAGAAATCTTAATATAACAATATTAATAATAAATAAATCACACAACCACTGGCGGATATTCTAGCGGACGGCTTCTCCAATCGGTAGTTTTCCGTAGCGTCTATGATCAACACGGCGTGAGTGAGCAGTACCCTAACAAACGGGCTGTGGACCGCGTCCAATTTTTCCTCCCTCTTCCTTTCCCTATCCTCTCCCTTACAGACACACACACACACACACCACACACACACAGACAGACACTTATGTGCACTACACATATGTCAGAAGACCATAGGTTCATTAGACCTAGTCCTGTGTGCCAGGAGAGAAAATCCCAAAAGCCGAAGGGTAGGTCGGCGCCGCATCTCATTTTCCAGCAGCGGTAGAATACCGACACTTCCCACGATATTACATTCACTCTGCTTAAGGGAATAAGGTCCTCAGTAGCTGCCATTCCCGGGATCAATATTACCTCCCTCACACGCGCCGGAAGTGTTTTATACCGTGTTCGTTTCGGAATTACGCACTTTTGCAGTAGTTATTATTTTCTGGGCATTATTACGTAAACAAACATTAGGATTGTTTCACATTACAACTGTTTCACGTAATAAAATACGCGGATATATGAATTGTTTCATTGCTCTAATCGTTTCTCCTCCTTTCCTAGCCTCTGTACCTGCCCCTGACTCAGCGGCGTAGTCCGTGGTTTTCCTCTTCTTCCGATTCCATTTCCACCACGCTCCGATCCAATTAGGGCTGCTCAGCGGAAAAATACGCGGGTGCTAGAGAGCCCTCTTTCATCCCCTACTATTGTCGACGCCCCCCTCCCTTCTCCTCCCACTACCCACGCCACCAGTTACCTAGCGTTCACGATCTTTTCACCCACGGATGACAGCCCCTTCCCCACCACCGCCTCCACTTCCACCGCCGACCTTACTGTTCAGGCACCCCCCCTTCCCCATTCACTTCAACGGCCAGTTCGCTTTTTCAGAAATATGGAGTAGCGATGACCATGCGCGAGCGCAAACTGTCAAAATAAATACACTCCGCGCACTACTTTTACAATAAATTTCGATTTTTCCTTCACTTTGCCACCCTGCGCTCACATCGGTGTGACGTTCCCACTTAATCCTAATACCGCAATCGAACGACACGACGCACCGTGAAATATCAAGCTTAGTCACCTATAAAAGCAACTTGCCACAATGAATGTACGTTGTAGTAAATTTTTGCAATAAAGCGTAAATGCTTTTATCAGCATTTTTTTTCCACTTTCGAAAGTGTGTCGCGTTCACAGCGTGATTCAATTTACGAGTACGGAGTACTTCCCTTTTGCATGAAAACGCGATCAGATCATCGATCAGTGTTCCTCCGCGTACGTGCCGATAAGGCCATCTGTGGGCGATTATGGCCGCGTACTAACCCGTTTAGTACACGGTGAATAGTTCCGATATGAGCTGCAATGAAAAATTACCCACTCCAATCATAAAACGAACAGGAATGGGGAACAAGACATGCGGGAGTGAATATTATTATAACGAATGGAGCAAACATTTTGACGCAAATTCTTGTTTCTGTCAATCCGCCCGGCTAAATATCCTTTGAGGAAATATGAGGAAAAAGTAGTTCCGTTTTTTTTATTTCCAGGTGTTATGGTGAGCAACGCGATCATTTTTATTTTGATTGCTTCCATGACAAGTTCCTTCCAGTGTTCTATGACAAAACTCCGTCCAGCGTCCGAGAAGTGAAATAAGAGTACCACAGTGAAGTATCGGGAAAATCTGTACATTCAGTTGCCAGCGAAACATTCTCTTTGTTGTTAGTGTGTAATAGTGAGCGTCACACTTACTGTCGGTAATCTGTGTTAGTAATTTATTCTCTAATGAAAAAGTTAGATTAATCCATCAACAATGATCTAAACAATGATATATTCTACCTGTTTTTATTGAAAAAGAACCTCTAATTTTCAACCTCTGTACTTCGTATTTACGCCCCCTTTTTGTGTTTTTTTATAAAATATTAAAATAATTGCCTTTTTCTTGTGCAACTGGATTAGCAATTTCACTTCTTCCAGAAACATGGTAAATAGAAGCACAGAGCGTTGGTTTGGGATGCTTAGGGTACCTGAACTGTGATACCCACAAAATAAAATTTTGTAAACTCTCATGGATGAAACAAATTAGTTTAAACAACATGCTTTCAGGATATAATTTCAAACTAAATGTTTTTTAGTGACACAAATCCCAGTGGAATTGTACAAGTATAGTCTTCAGGCAGAATGAGAGCAGAAGGACGCAGGGGGTGTCCCTGTTGCAGCTGTCAAACGCGTCGAGTTTACATTTCCTCGTCGTCCTTCGCGGACAACGTTGGGCACGTTGTCTGCATTGCAACGCAGGAGAAGAAAACTGAAGTGATTCCCCGTCTAGCGCATTCTTCACAGTTCGGTTTCAGTCAAGAGTACGGGTAGTAGAGGGTATTTTTTTATATTTCACGTTTCATTAAATTCTAATTTTTCTTAAATGCTCAAACAGCAATTACAACCGATACAAAATGAAAGAATTAAACGTGTATTTTTTCCCGGGAAGTAAGATGGGAAATGTCAATGCAATACACAAAATACAGTTGATTATATGTCCAAAACATACTGATCATACTTGAAGTCATTTTTTGATAAAAATATTTAAATAATTTTGAGAATTCAAAAAAGTATTTAGTCAACCTATACTTTCAATGTTTATTACTTTTAACTTTTTAAAATAACTGTTAAAATATATTGTATTGATTTTAAGGGAATAAATATTATTTATAATAATTGTAAAAATTTGCAATAGAAAGAAAAACGTATCAATCTACGTCAAGATCATAGTCGGGTGCAGCGCTCACAGTTGACCAACTGCGTCCATCTGGGAGAGGTCCAGCAACGAAGTGTTAACTGCCCTACATTAATACATGGCGAAAGACTTCACACGACGAAATTCATCTCTACAACCTAAAACCTCCACTTTTAATGATCCTCTTCATCTCTGTAATGCATATCTTCTTCTTATAACAGGGCAGAATGCAAGGCCGCCTGTATCCTTTTAGTTACCAGACCTACTACAAAACCAAATATCAAAATTTTAATTTGAAATTCAATTCGTTTTCCCCTTATTTGTGTGGGAAAAGAAGTGCAGCATCCTCAAAAAATACATAATCCTGAAATGACAATGACGTTAGTTTTGTTCACAAAAAATTAAGATAGGAACCTAAAATTTTTATGTAACAAGTTTGACCTTGCATATTCAATAAAAGTCTTGAAAAAGTATTTCTTGCGTCATTCAATCCAATCACGTTTATTAAAGAGGGAAAATATTAAATCTCGTTCTCGCTCTTGAAGTATTTCAGTAACATGGGGAATTTCTCTGTTTGTTCAATTCTTTCTTATTGACTTTTTTTCTTACCGCTCCTACGCATCAAAATTTCATCAGTAGATTGCAATGTCAAAACCTACTCACTCAATACGACTCTCTTCGCAGCTCTTGCTCTTCTCCAATGCGGTGTATTACTTTCCTCCCCGACCCTCTCTGCCCCACCGCCCTCGCCACCCCCGTTCCCGCCAACGCCTCCTGGCGACATGAGAACGTCATTTGTCACGCGCCGAAACTGACGGCCCGAGCAGCACAGCTTTGGGCGAGACCCGCTGGGACAGGCAGGAGTTCGGTTGGATTGGATGGGGTTGGGTGGAGGGGGTGGGGGTGGGTGGGGTGAGTGAGGCAGGGTGGGGTGGAGTGATGTGGGGTGGAGTGGGGAGCGCAGCGTTAAACTGACGCACGCATGTGGATTGTGGTACAGCACGAGAACAAATAGTGCGAAATAATCCCCAACTATCCTTTTTTGCGCTTTCGAACGCACTCTAGCACCGACACATTTGTTCTATGCGCCCCTTTAAATTTACTACTCTTTCAGGCAGGCAAATTAAAATCAAAAGTTTTCTACATTATTTTTTCAATCCAGGAAATGTGTTAATTCATTTTTTATTAAAATATGCTTTCAATGTATGGGTTTTCAATAATTATTTTTATTATAACTGAAATATTGGAAAAAATTAAACGTGTTTTTATTAAATACTTTAGGTATAAGGTGTAGTTGAAGCGACTCTTAAGTTGTAATAAATTCACAAAAATAAATAATAAATTGTATCAGGTGTAGAAAAATCGCAATCATTTGAAAATTAGATCTCACAAATTATATTGGTGATGGTTAAATTGTATCGCATGAGCCAAATGTAGCACATTGAATAATTACAAGAGTCAGAACACCATAGTATTCCCGGTCCAATTCATCTCATCTTTACACTCACCACATCATACAACTGGTCGGTCCAATCCACAGTAACTTTCACCTAACCAGACTCTCCGATAATGTTGTAACACTAAAAGCGGAATCCACCACATCCATAAATATATTTCATGACTCGCTTTTGTTGACAGATTTTCCAATAAACTTATGTCTTTTGAATTTTCATGCTCTTAATAATTTAGTTGTATGAATAAGATAACCCTGTTCCTTCATTTGGCGAAGCAGATTATTCATTTTTATAGCCTCGTACACCAGAACGAAAGAAACAGAGAAGAGGCGTGAATTGTATGCGTATCTGAATTTGTAAGTAAAACAATTCTGTGCATGGGATGTGCACAGTTGGTTACCATTATGTTAGATAGCAATACCAAGATACAAGTTGTTTCGCATATTATCAAAGGGGATCTTCCGTGCTCACCTCTTCAATTGGGATTTTATTTACATATATCTCTTAAATTTTGATAATGAGACGGTTACCAATATCTAAATATTTTTAATAATAAATTAAAATTTATGGACGAATCTCGAATAGAAAATGAAATAATTTCGAGCAAATATGAACAGAAATGTGACGTTGGGAATTTAGAAGTCGTGAAGAGATAAATAAAATTAATTTTTATTGAGTTGTCAAAAAAATTTAAAATATTTTAAAGAAATAAATATTTTTATAAGAGGCCATTATTGACAAGACAAAAGAACTCATATGGTTCAGTAGCAAAGAACAGAATAGCACCGAAGAGTCGAATGAAACAATGAAATAAGACATAGCGAGGCAAGATGAGCTTCTAGAAGAAGAAAAATTGATCAGAACGTAATGTGGCTCGGTAGGCGGCGGATGTTGAGTCACGAGTAAAATGAAATGTTTCAGGGTTAAATTTATTTTAGAGAAAGCGCGAAAATACAAATTCGCGGCGGACGATATGTCCTACTGTAGTAAAATTAATTATTTGTGTGGATTTCTAGTAACTGCGTAGTAACAAAGCATTATATGAAAAAATAGTCAGTCAGGTCGTATAATAATAGTAACGAATAATTTCCGGACGACAAGTCGTGAAACTTGAAGTGTGGACGCACAGAATGGAATTTAGACAATGGATGATGACGCCCGGATTTTCGACGCATCGCCAAGTGAGTTGTTTTCGATGGTTGGGAAATGTTCAAAACATAAGAATTTTTAAAGATATTCAAAAGAAAAATGTTTAAGGCCAATACTTTAATTTAAGTTGAACTAATAAGAGGTAAAGTAATGATGGCCATCATAATAAGATAAATATAAATAGATCATTTGTTTGCATCATAATCAGTTGAATATGTCAGCGTTATCATAATTGATTATTCTTGTTTAGCAGGATTAAAGTTAAATATTTAATTTATCTTGATCTAAAAGGAGATAGATATTATTAAAACAATGGTTCCACTCGGTACTTCATACGTTGCGGTAACTTAAGTAAAAAGATTCATTGTTATTATTTGTTCATAAAGTGCATAAAGCCCACCAAATCCATATTTCCCTTAGTCATAAAAATTATTACCAGCCGTGAACTTGTACGAGCGGTTATTTTCAGGCTCGCGAAGAATACAAGGCATTCAGACCCTGACAAGTAAGTATTGTTGCGCCCTACAGTAATGACCTGAGCTAGCCGAAATTAAAATTAAACAGACGTAATTAGAAACAGTTATCAATTAAATAAATTAGTAAATAATAGGGGGATTAAAAGCAAGTATCTCAATACATTGATATAACTTTATATATTGCCATATTCATAAATTGCCATCCATTGAAGTAAAAATTAAGGGAAAACTACTCACATTTTCAAAAACTTGTACACGACTTTATTTAAAGATTCAATTTCTTAGAATAGATTTAATTAAATAAAAAGATCTCTGTCGTCAATGTGGTACTTTTATAATATTTTTTGCAATTTTTGAAATTACAGATTGTTCACCGAAAATGGGACCTGTGACATTTTCAAGCATACTTTGCTCTATTCGAAAAAAGGTAAAGAAATAAGTTATTTTTCACACTATATAGGTATGACTGTCTTGCAGACGGATGAACTAAAATACTTTCAGTTTTTTTGTAAAGACGCGTTTTTTTGTAAAGACAAAAAAACGAATCTGGATTAGATATGCTGTGAATAACCTATCAAGTACGTATAACTCTTACGTTTATATCCTAGGAAATGTTTTTATCAGAGTCGTTCTTCAAGGATACATATCCTACGAAGATTGATGGGCTAATTGATGTTCAGTAAAATTCAGGATTATATTTTTTACAAAGGAGACAGCACTATCTTCGATGATGATAATACAGTAAAGTAAATTACATGATAAATATGATTTTAATGTGAGTTACCACAAGTTTTTTAAAAGTAATAATATTTAATTATTTGAGCTTTTATTTACATTAGAATAATAAGAAAAATTGGGCAGTTCCTAACCGACAGACCGAGATCGAATGACACCTTGCTTGACCCAAAGTGTGGATCGAAAAGGGACTAATCGTGAGAGCGTAGGCTTCCGCGGCCGGAGTCAATATTAAGTTGGCTGTCCGGGTGACGCCGCGTCCATGGCAAAGGTGCCGACGTTTCGGTCGCCATTCTGCGACCTTCCTCAGGGCGTAATGCACGGAGTTGTACTGTGCACGGGTTAATATAGGGCTACGTTCCCCTTCTACCTGTGTACCGGTTGGCCGGGTGGTCGGCCAATGCGGAGAGAGTGCACCGGCCAATCAGGGCCGGGCTCTCCGCGGGGCGCTGTTGACGGACGGCGCTCCGTCCGTTACCGGACGTAGGGGAGCAGCTAGGACCGCGTCCGTTCGAGACCGGACGTCCTGGTAAAATAGGTGTTTCCAGGCATCGTGAAGACGAATGCCTTGGTCAGCATTAAGATTATGCGGGTGTTTAATTATTTCCACCGCCTCTTTTACCCTCCTCGTACCCCAGCGGTCTTCTCTGGCTAAGAGGCGGGTGTCATCAAATAAGATGGCATGGCCAGTTTTCCATGCGTGCAATGCTATGGCCGATTTATTCGTATTATTGTATTTATAATGACGAATATGTTCCCGGAGGCGTTCATCTACTGTGCGTCCCGTCTCGCCAATGTAACTATGGCCGCAGCTGCATGGGATCTCTTATACCCCTGATGACATAAGGGGAGGGACGCGATCTTTCACGCGTACAAGCTTTTGCCCAAGTTTTTCCTGGGCTTTGTAGGCCGTCTTTATATCAAAGCTATTGAGCCGCTTTGATATAAAGACGGCCTACAAAGCCCAGGAAAAACTTGGGCAAAAGCTTGTACGCGTGAAAGATCGCGTCCCTCCCCTTATGTCATCAGGGGTATACGAGATCCCATGCAGCTGCGGCCATAGTTACATTGGCGAGACGGGACGCACAGTAGATGAACGCCTCCGGGAACATATTCGTCATTATAAATACAATAATACGAATAAATCGGCCATAGCATTGCACGCATGGAAAACTGGCCATGCCATCTTATTTGATGACACCCGCCTCTTAGCCAGAGAAGACCGCTGGGGTACGAGGAGGGTAAAAGAGGCGGTGGAAATAATTAAACACCCGCATAATCTTAATGCTGACCAAGGCATTCGTCTTCACGATGCCTGGAAACACCTATTTTACCAGGACGTCCGGTCTCGAACGGACGCGGTCCTAGCTGCTCCCCTACGTCCGGTAACGGACGGAGCGCCGTCCGTCAACAGCGCCCCGCGGAGAGCCCGGCCCTGATTGGCCGGTGCACTCTCTCCGCATTGGCCGACCACCCGGCCAACCGGTACACAGGTAGAAGGGGAACGTAGCCCTATATTAACCCGTGCACAGTACAACTCCGTGCATTACGCCCTGAGGAAGGTCGCAGAATGGCGACCGAAACGTCGGCACCTTTGCCATGGACGCGGCGTCACCCGGACAGCCAACTTAATAGGGACTAATCGTGAATGACGAAGGGATGAACACACGGTGCACGATTGCAATATACAGGTATTTTAAATACATTTTTTCACACGTCCCTAATAAACATTTTGCACATAGCAAGTGAAACAATGCTGTAAATCAAACATTGGAATACAGATAAAAAAACAATCCAACAATAGTTGCTGTACTTGTATGATGAGATTCGTTGCATTTGGTCGTGACTCACCCCTATCAAGATCGTTTTCTATTGGATGTGGATGTCTCTCCCCAGTTGCGTTCAATGGCAAAATATCTGTGTTGTGATATGGAGATTTACTAAGCATTCCTCATGGGTACGTCAAAGATTGATATGAGCTGTTGGCTTCGTAAAAGTATTTCAAACTTTGTTTTCTCAAAAAATGTTTTAGAAAATCATATGTTTCTTGAAGTCAAAGTATTTTTTAGAGTACTTTTAAAATTATTACCTTAAGTTTTACGAAATTCGTTTCATAAATTCCTCTTTCATTGGCTCAAAATACAATGGAATGTTATTTCACAACGTGGCACTTTTCTACAACGAAAACCAAAACTTTGTATATCTATTTCTCGCACTACATAAATAAACCAGATTCCTTTCATCGATTTCTGCAATCGGGACTGAAAAGAATATTTCGAGGTTGTTAGGCACGTGCTAGCTACGCGTTATCCAAGTCGACTACCCCACGCCTGCGACCACCGGAGCGCTCTGGTGGGTGGGCGTCGAAATAAAAATCCGCGCCGATTATTCTGGCCACAAGTGCTTAACGCGCAGCGTTCATCCGAACGCGGGCGGTGCGGGCAAGTGATTTGTAAAGGCGAATGAATGCATTTATAAATCCCAGAGCTGATTCGGAATTTTCTGGCTCATAAAAATACCTGTGCGTTGGAACCGTGCACCAAAAAATATTCGGCGACCTGTTAATTCGCGAGTTTTGCAAAAACTACACGTAAAACGTGACCAACAGTGCATTGTTTGAGAAATTTTTAATAATTCAGAAATAAAATTAAACAACTTCATTCAATTCAAGAGATCTAACCGTAAAGTTTTAAACATAGAAGGAAAGAAACGTTCAGTCGCTTAACGAATCGAGGTTTCAGACATTTCTGAAGCTGACATTTAGGAATCATCAGATGCTTTCGTATCGTTTTGGGTTATGTTTGCGTTAAAACCCGGTGATTACTCTGGGGTTATTACAGAGATGAGCTTTAATAGTGACTGTACAGTCATTAGCACTAAATGACTTCAAATATTGAATAATAAACATTGTGTAGAATTCTAGTGATTACATAGAGAAATGGGGCAAAACATTACAGTGATGAAAATAAACGGGCGAATGATAACAGGTTGGTTTTCCACAGCTATTTCATTTTGGGTATTGGAGAAACAATGTTATGCATGAACAAGTTTTTTTAAAATATGGATGGTGTAAATTGTTATGAACGATATATTTCCAAGTGAAGAGTCAATTATCAGGAATATTTGTGAATGTTTCGAACTGCCAATAATTTCCACTCAGCAAATGATGACTTTCACCTACATAACCTATTTTCACCCTCTGATTTCATTAAAATTACTTTATACAAAACAACTGTAACTAGAAAGTAAAAAATGCCCACTAAAATAATTCTTTAAAGTGAATCATGTAGAAATTCACAGGATACCACGAAATAAATTCTAGTTTGCAGTAAAAAGGAAGAGGTACCAACATTCACCCAACTCAAGATTTACATTAAGTTTGAACATTGAGTATTGTTGATTGTCGAATGGTAGTTAATCCACACTTCATTCCACTTGACTCAAATTACTATTCAGCACAACAACAAATTCGAGAGAACTAAATACTTTTTCCTGTTATGTTCGTGAAATTTCGAAAGAAACTAGTCTCGCACAGTCCCTCCATACCTTAAAAATTTGTGCAACGTCATGCAGGACAATGTGCAGGGCAATAACGTTGTGAACATGAGACGGCTCGCCGGGAGCGGGAAGATGCCGACGTTTGGCAGCTGTCCGCGCAGGCGATGAAAAGAGAGCGGGGCCGATGTTCACTGCGAATGCCCGCGCTCGACCGGAAGTGACGTGGCCGAGCGGTGGCGCTGCTGCGCAAAGCCGAGCACGCGACGGGCACCGGCGAGTGGGAAAACGTTCTAAAGAAAGGTTCACTGCTTTTCAGGAAGGGCAGTGGACCTTTCTTTAGATATCGTCTACTGGTGCCATTTTCGTAACGGGGCGTTGAAAAAATATCTGACAAATTATGTTTGATTTCTTGGGCATTGCTGATAGTCAAGGTTAAGAAATTAGTAGATGATACAGGATTATACTTCCTTTGGTGCTGTACGGAATTAGAGGTAGGTTCTTGAACGCCTAGCAGAAGGCTGCCCAAAACTGAATCTTGCCCAAGGGGTGGCAAATGTTCTCCAAAGGTGAGGTGTGGTTAGCTTCTAATATCACCATGTAACATCTGGACTCATCTCAGAAAAGTGAAGGGCACATATGCGCGAGCTCCTGCCTCGTCTACGCTCGGCGACTGACTACGTCACTCAGCATTAGATACATAATTTTTGCTTTTCGCTTTCCACGTCATATTCACAAAGGAAAAGCCGCCTTTTCAGGAGAGTGGTGGATTCGAGAGTCGAACCTAAAACGCTAGCAGAGGAATGTCGTCGCTGCTAATTCCCTGGCTTTATATGTGAACTTCTGAATTCTACACGTTGCGTTATATGACGTAAGTTATATTTGATAACTTGGTTGTCATGAAAAATCTGGGTTTTAGACAAATGTGATGACGTTTATATCTGCATTATGTGATCTGTTGAAGACTTCTTGTTAATTGAACCTCGTCGTTCCGCATCACTTCAATGTCCCTGACACAACCACCATCGCACCGTCATCTAGTGAATAATTAAATCACTCATGGAAGTTGTAAATTTGTTAGAAATAGTTGCACAATACGCAAGTCTCACAAAGTATCAGAGTAAGATTAATTTTCCATTTATTAGATCATTGAGTGCGTTTTAAAAAGTTTGATCTAACTACTTAATTCTTTGGTAATACACCAGCAGCATTTATGCAGTTTAGATATATTCTCGTTTATGTAATTTAGATATATTATGTACTTAAATGACTAAACGCTAAGAAATACTGGAAACACTATCGCACTTTTCAATTTTTGGTTTAACGGCAAAGGAAAGGATTTTTTCTTTAAATATCTTAAGAAAATACTTTATTTTATTTTTACTTTCTCATGCTTAAGAAGGAACTTCTTAAGAAAAGTAAGTTATGTAATTCTGCGGAAATAAACGACGAGTTTTATACAGAAAAAACTCTTATTACAGGACTTCGGTAACGAAAAAGTGGATAAATCCAATAGCTAAATTTATAAAAAAATCTTCTAATACGTGGTGCAGCCAGAATCCATGTGTTTTGTGTCCTTGACACCAAACAATCTAATCACGGCAAAACGTCCGTCCGTCCATCCGTAAATCCGTCTACCGGTCTGTGAACAACGCTAGCGACTAAACTATTCAGCAGATTTTCTCCAAAATTTATATTCCCCGATTCATCTGGTTGATGTCGTAGCCCCTTGAATTTGAAACCGATATTTTAATTCCAACTTTTTTGCGTCTTCCTGCACCTACAAATATCATGATACAATAAATAAGTTCATGGCCTATTTTTCAAAAACATGTATATTTTTGAGAAATTTTGTGTCAAACAGGCAATTTTTATTTTCTTTAAACCATTTTTTGTTAAAATCACACAATATTTTTTTATTAAATTGAGACCATAAAGGACGCCTAAAAGAATGGTGGAGATATCATGTTCGTTAAAATGCCTTGTTTTGTAAAAATTTTAAAAAAATTAGGCCTCTTCCTACAACTGGAATTGTGAAAAAACAATTTTTTTCTTAATGAAATGTGTTCATCAAAACACATCTTCAAATAAGGTTAAATTTAATTTTTCGAAACTATAAGTATTTGTGGAGTAATTGAACGTCAACATTAATCGTCAGCTCTGAAAATCTTTCGCTTCCTAATCGTAATTTCAGAGATGTTTTTAATAAGGTGGATGCAACGTATGTTAAAATGTGAATATTATTTAATATTTCTTTGTTCGTTTCTTACATTGGAGCTTTTATTTCAATTTATTATTATTTATTATATTTATTTTATATTTTTATTATATTTGTTATTTCATTTTAAATTGCGTCCTATAATTGTGTTAAATGTGAAAACGTACAGACGAGCGGCCATTGTTGGCTGTTGTAACCCACTGTTGTCACGCCGCACTGATAAACAAAAGGCGACAATGACGGCTATGATTTGTTCGCAGTAATATAAACTAATACTTTTATATATTTGAAGAATATTACAGTATCGTAGTGTTTAATAATAACTATTATATGTTATTACTATGTTCGTGAATACACTGCATACCTTGTACAGTGAATTCAATGCCAGAAATACATTTTTAGTTTCTCGCGGTTTTTCATTTAAAATATTGAATTAAAAAATTCTACTGCTTGAAACTATGGAATTTTCGCACCAAATTTTCCATTATTCCAAATGAGTTTTACAAAAAATTATGACTGAGGTGTGTTAATACGAAGAGAAATTGTGGCATAAATAGTATTACATAACCATTACTAATGGGGAGATACTACGTACTGTTTCAACACACCACATTTTCAATGCTAGTAGTTTGTTTTAATAATCTTTATAAAAGAAAATATCTAGAAATGAACTATATTATTATTATTATTATTATTATTATTATTAATATTATTATTATTATTTATAACACAAATAAAAAGAACTTCACTAGGTATTGATTGTGAATGTCTGGCATTCTCTGAGACTGCTGTGTGGGTTGCATAACCGATGAGAGGTTCGGCTTGCAGTGCAACACCCATTGTCGAGAGTTGAGGCGGGAGGCGTTCGGTGCGGGGCTGAAGGAGTGGGCAGATGAGGGGAGGGGTCAGGAGAGGCGGGGGGAGGCGATGCCGCAGGCTCTGCATCGGAAGCAAGCGACAGGCGGCGCGCTGACGCGGAATTCCGGAGGGCGCAACCCTTGCTGCTACAGACGTCTCCCGCCGCTACTGCCTCCCCCCTCCACCGGGCTCGCGCCGCAACGCAAACGGGCGCGATGCATCATATCGCTTAGTTCGTCATTCACGTACAGGTAGGTGTCTTATGATGCAAAGGCTGCATGCTTAGATGTTTCAAAGGACAGTTACGAGTTTCAAAGATAGAAATGTTGGTATTCTAGGAGAGTTCTTCGAGTATAAAAACATTTATATGTTTGATGTATCTGACCGGCTCTTAGCCATTTACACGATAGTAAGAAATCACTTCATGAACTCGACTTCTTTGAATTAGTCTGCTTTAACCGACACCTTCAAAAAGTATAATGTCTGTCTCTCTCTGCCCGTCTCTGTCTCTGCCCTTCTCTCTGTCTCTCTGCCCATCTTTCTCTCTGCCCGACTCTCTGTCTGTCCATTTTTGTCTCTCTCGGCAACATTACTGGGGCGAGATTCGGTCTTCGGGTATAAGGTCGACCACACACGGCTGGGCTCACAGATCTACAGCGGTTCTGCTGGGTGGCGCTTGAGGTCAACGATTTTCATATTTTCTAACAACTCAGTTACACATATTGTTAAGGAACATGCACGTATTATTATGTTCTTTTAATATTCATACTGTAATCGACTTACGGATTCCGTGATTCAAGTTATCGTGGTATCTTTGTTTGTAATACATTAGAAAGGTATTTGATGTCTAAAAAGCAACTAAACTGAAATACCGTATTTATCTAAGACCTACGTTCTTAAGAATTTTGGTCACAATTTATGTTAGTAGAAGACAACTGAAAGATATTACAAATTCTTTGCAGACAAGGCAGAGAAACTTTTATTGGAGCTGCCATACGTTTGCGTGGAGATATGTGAATACAATATAAAACAGACTCTTTGGAATGCTACATTGAAGAGAAAATATTTATAAAAAATCCATCTCTGCAGCCCAGAGATATATACACTCCTTTAAATTAAATAAAAGATCAGATAGAACAGTTATGTTACTTCTCTTGTATTTCTGTTTGTTGTTTTTTACATGTGCTTATTATTTTGGTTTTTTAATTATAAATATCACAGAATCGCTAATATTTCATCCCTACGACACATGGTGTTCATATTATCAATGTAATTGTCATTTTTTACTTCAACCGTCACCACCGCATCAATGGTACTCAAGACATCCATTCGTCACCCTACGTCTCTACTTTATCACCCTCGACGAGGTACCCTCTCCATCCCAGATGAAATACTATATTCGCGTAACATAACATGGCGTATTGTACGAATAATGTACAAAATCTTTCCTTAAAGGAGTGTAAGTATCGCACAAAAATACAATCTTTAAATATAATTAACTTAATAGTCCAATTACAATTAAACATTTTTAATTAATATCTACTGATAAAAAACTCATTTTAAACATTCATTACTCAGAAATATATAATTTAAAAACGTTTCTCTTTGGTTCCCATAGTTTTCTAGTTTCGGATTTTTCTTCCAAAGCGTTTATTTTCTTCTAAAACTTTTTATTCAACAGTCAGCTCTACACCAAAAGCACTCCTACGTTCTAAACACAACGTAAATCCCCGTTGCGTTGGCGTATCTTTGGACTTTTCGACCTCGTCCATTATCCAGCCAGTTTACGTACCTTCTGGGGGCAACAGCGCGCACAATGCCCGGCCGACCGGCGAGCCGCTAGCAGAGCCCGAAATCTAATTAGAATTCTTCCCTTCCTTTCCGCCCGCCAAAGAAAAGTTACTCGGGAGGATCTCGCGGGATAAAGGCGCAGGAGCAGGCTGCTCAAAGGCACGATAAATGACAAGAAGCGGAAGGCTTGCGCCGCGCGGCAGCAACGGGGCGGAGCGGAGCGGAGGCGGTGACGGCTGGGGGGCGGAGATGCCGGAGTTGGTGGAGCGGGAAGGACCAGCGCGGCGGCGGTTAGCCTAACGGACTGCTACACCCAAGTTCACGGGTTCAAACCTGATCGAAATCGTGGATTTTTTAAGAGCAAAAAAAATCCTTCGTGCGCCTTCCTTCGGATTGATTATTGATTGATTCGTCTTTCCGGGCGCGTCAGCTACTTTGGTCATTAGTCCCGTAAGTGTAGTGCGTGTTTTTTCCTCGGAAGGTGGCGATGATCTTTTCCCCGCAGAATGGCGAGATCTGGCGCCGACCTACCGTCGACTACCGGGGTTTTCCCCTCAACCAGGTATCTCCCAGTGGGGCACCGCCCCAGCCGGGACAAGCTGTACGCTCCCGACCGGTCTCCCAGTATGTGCGGTAGTGTAGTGCAAGTTAGTGTAAGTGTGTGTGTAAGAGGAGAGGAGAGGACCAGGAAGAGGAAGGAAAGATCGCGCGCTGTCCTTGGCCCGTTTGTTAGGGTACTGCTCCGGCATACGCCTGGTGTTGATCGGAGAAACCATGGAAAACTACCGATGAGAGCAGCCGGCCTCTACAATTCTCCTCCAGACAGCGAGTGAATTCGACCTAGCTGACAAGCTAGTGTCGAAAATCCTGCCGCCGTCGGGACTCGAACCTAGGTCAGAGGGACTGCAGTGACATCAGGTTGATGCACTGAGCCATCTCTCCCGGTGGTGGAGCGGCTTATGGTGTAGCGGTTAGCCTAACGGACTGCTACACCCAAGTTCAAGCCCGATCGAAACCGTGGATTTTTAACACTCCATCACTCGCGCCTTTGGATAGAGTCAAACAGAAGTTTCTTTTCTAATTAAAAAAGAAATGTTAGCTTTCCAGGAATAAAAACAATGCTTCTAGCGGTGTCCGAGAAGGGTATCAATAAACTTTTTATCTCGGTTTATGCACGGTGTCGCCATACTCTGAAGTAAAATAGTTGTGTGTGTTTGACAGAATCCAACATGCGAGTACAGGCGTATGAAACTATGTTCTTGATTACGGGTTCAATATGACATTTTTTCAGTAATATGGAAGAGTTTAATATTTTAAATGTTCTGTTTATACGTTACTCTTCGTTACTGTGCAAAACGTAAATATTAGAAGACGAAGAAAACTAAATAATGCGGGCGCTGGACGTAGTCCAAGGCGCGAGTACTCGCCCTACGATTGGCCGCGCGAGTAACGAAAATATACTAATAGAAGCTTCGAACATGGTTTGTAATTATTTATTGTTTCTTTCCATAGTGTATTCAATTGTAATATAAGCACAGATAAATAAGAAAAGTGTATTAATGAGATAAATATCAAAAGGAAACCTTCATAATGGTTGTGTTGGACGGAGTCCAACGCGCGAGTACTCGTGTTACGAATGGCCACGCGAGTGACGGAATGTTAACCCATTTGGACCCAATGTCATATACATAGGACGGTTGTAGTGCTTTATTTATTTGGTTATAACGAACATGAGAAGACATCAGGTGGCGGTTTTGTTGCACTAATTGTGACGTATAGGTTTGGTTAACTTTTTGGAAACATTACATCCTCTTATACTGTGTTGGATTCCGAGATTTGGAGCTCTCGAATTGCCTGAAGTTCAATTTTGACGCTATGTCACAGAGTAAGTAAACAACTATTTCATTTTCTCTCTATGTAGAAGTTAGTATTCATTTTCCCGCTAATGCACGTTTACCAAAGGATGTGGGTATGAGTTTATAAAGTTATTTTTATTCTAAAAAAATTATATTGTTTACAAATATTTGTTGAATTTCCGTGTCCTCTCCATAGGACATTGGGCACATATGTAGTATTCACTCCGTTTCGTATTCTGAAGAATTCAAGATGTATATTTTCTTAGTGAGGTTATGTTCGTTTGATTACATTGTTTTATACGACTTTGATTTACTTTATCTGTTCATTTACGGCAATATTTTCGCACAACTGCCGAACTTACTGAATATTTAGAAGAATTAGATGATTCAGAGTTTGAAGATCATGTGGTCAACGATAAATGTTATATTTCCTTGAACATTATTCCACCTGAAGCTGATGCAGTTAGTGATAATGAACATGTTGATGATGAAGTAATTTGTGGTGAATCGGAGTCAGATGGTCTGAAAACGGATGTGGCTGGTTCAATTGAGATAATTGGACCCGACAAAGATTTTGACGATCAAATATTGCCTCATTCATCACAATCCATTGAATCTATAGGCAATAAAGAGCAAGTAGAACAGAAAGTTCGTTTTTTTTTCCTAAATGGAAGAAGGTTACTGCTAACAGTAAAAATATTGTAAAGAAACCAAATAAGGTATCACCTGAAAAAAATGGAAAATATCAAAAAAGATCTTGCCGGCAAAAGTATTCCTGAGATATTTTTGTCTATGCTCTATCCTCTCTTAGATCACAGTTTAGAACAGACGATCCTTTACAGTACTCAGAAAAATGACCACAGTTTTTCTTTGTCCAAGCGAGAATTACTGAATTTTATTGGAATTTTCTTGTTCAGTGGCTATCACATTTTACCGAGAGAAAGGATGTATTGGGATCGTTCACCAGATTGTCATATAGATATTGTATCCAATTGTATGTCAAGGAACAAATTTCAAATGATAAAGAAATTCATACATTTTAATGATAATGCTAATATTGACAAAACAGATAGGTATTATAAAGTTAGACCTCTTTATGATATTACAAACCAGCGGCTTCTCAAATATGATGTCTTCAGTGAATATCTTTCAATTGATGAAAGAATGGTTAAATATTTTGGACGGCATTCACTAAAACAATATATGAGAGGTAAGCCAGTAAAATTTGGCTACAAACTCTGGATGCTGTGCAGTTTTGATGGGTATCCTTTTCGCATAATACCTTACCAGGGTTAGGTAGAGAAAAAGAATACACCTTTGTCCACTAGAGTTGTTGAATCTCTCTTAGAATGTGTTTGTAATCCAGATGAACATGCCATTTACATGGACAACTTTTTCTCCTTATATGAACTTGTAACATTGAAGAGAAGGGATTCTTTGCCACTGGAACAGTGAGAGAGAATAGAGTGGGAAAATGCCCCTTACAATATTCAACATCAATGAAGAAAGAAAAACGAGGCACAATGGACAAATGTTTTGATGTAAAACATGAAATCGGTATTGTAAGGTGGCATGATAATAAAGTTGTGACCTTAGTCACAAATGTTGAATCACTTGATGCAAAAGAGGAAATTGAAAGAAGATCCAAGGGTTCCAGGAAAAATATTCCAATACCAGCGTGCATCAAATCCTACAACAAATACAAAAATGGAGTAGATCTTTTCGACTCTCTCATGTCTGATGTCTTCAGTGAATATCTGCCATCTATCCCCTTACAATATTCAACATCAATGAAGAAAGAAAAACGAGGCACAATGGACAAATGTTTTGATGTAAAACATGAAATCGGTATTGTAAGGTGGCATGATAATAAAGTTGTGACCTTAGTCACAAATGTTGAATCACTTGATGCAAAAGAGGAAATTGAAAGAAGATCCAAGGGTTCCAGGAAAAATATTCCAATACCAGCGTGCATCAAATCCTACAACAAATACAAAAATGGAGTAGATCTTTTCGACTCTCTCATGTCTGCCTCTGAAACTAAAATCATTTGGAAGAAATGGTATTTCTCGTTGTTTACAAATGTTTCGGACACAATGGTGGTTGCATCCTGGAAGTTGTACAAATTTGCAGAACTTGGGAAACATGATCAATTGATGTTTCGAAGGGAGTAAGTTTTATAAGATATGTACAGTTAATTTGAACTATATTTAACACAATAATCTTAAATATTCTAAATTTACAGGTTAGCTACGTTCCTTATTTCAAGAAACGTCAATGAAAAGCCTAAAACAGCACCTCAGGTGAAGAAGTTGTGCCTCAATAGTTCTCGCTACGATAATATAGGGCATTTAATTATAAAAAATCCCTCTGGAAAACAATTAAGGTGTGATTACTGCCATAAAGGCAAGCCCACAACAATGTACATCAAATGTAACAGGGGATTGTGCTCAAAATGCTTTGAGCCATACCATAAGGAGTAGTAGAAATAAAAATCTGAAAATTATATATTTAATCCCAATGTCCTATGTATAGGACAGGCGTTATTTCAAGACCTATATATGATATTTCCTCAAATCCTTCGAAAATGTGATCAAGTTACTCTTTTGAATCACATGTATCATGCATATCCCAAAATAATAGGTTTTACTAATTACGGGGCCAAATGGGTTAAGGGCGAAAAAATCCTTCGTACGCCTTCCTTCGGAGGGGAAGTAAAGCCGGCTGTCCCATGTTAGTAGATTTACTTGTCAAAGATCCTCAAGCCTAAATGAAGCCTCTGAGCTAAATTCAAATCGTCTGTTTCGTCACCCGAGTAATACCTTCTTTCCGCTAGTTAGTGAAAGGAGCGTAGCAAAATTTGCGTGTCAGGCGGAAGAGCAGGCCTCATGGTTTGAGTCTCGACACGTAAAATAAGGCATCGATTCAATTCAATTCAGTACAGAAAGACTGTAATAGCGGGCGTGGAATGCTAACGATTCGGGCTTGGATCATACGACGGAGTGGCAGACGGATGTATTCGGAATATCAGATTCATATATGAACATTTTCCAAAATTATTTCCATTTAATTTATAAACTTTTAAATAGTCTACTACCAAAATTCGTTCCGGTCTACAAACACACCATTTGTAGATTGAAGACCTGTGCACTGGCGCGAACGATGTTCTCGGCAGATGTAACTTCGGGCGCAAGACCGTGAAAGTGAATCGGTTCTTTCACGCGCCCTGCGACCGCAAACGAGGCATTTGTGCCACGCGACCTGTCCGAGTGCTGACAGTCGCCCTTCGCCGCCAGCGATGGGTCCAAGAAGTCCACTGGGGAAGTTGGAAGTTCTTGAAGAACGAGAGGAGGGTCAAAGTGAGTTTGTTCTCTGGGCTCGTGAAAGAAAAACCTTCAAGTTGGTTCGGGTGCTCGGTGGCTTTCCCCAACCGACGGCCGACTCAAGCGGAACGACACGCTCTCATGAAATTTACTTAATCTTAATTGCGGGGCTTTAATGAAAGTACGTTCTCTCTTTCGCGGAGTATTAGCCAATGGATTGAATTATTTATTATTCTATTTATTTTCTGCTTGCTTTTCATTTTCAGTACTAAATTGTATTTACTTTTTCCGGTTGTTTTGGAAATACACTTGGTGAACTTATAATCAAGATAGACGTTTGGTAGGCATTCAATTTTCTGAACATTTTAATTTTTCAAAAATGTTTTAAGAAACATTGCAGAATTATAGAAAGCAACTTCGAATTCAACTGTCTCGGATGCACAGTTACTAAATTGTTATGTAAAGATATTAGTAATCCTGTAGGTGCATGCAATCCTGTAAGCACTCTTAATGCACAAATTTTCGAAAAACATTAAATGTTTGAAACACACACAAATTTGTCACTTTTCTGTACAGTGAATTAAAAATGGTTCGTTCTAAATAAATTGAAGAAATTTAATTTAAATTTAATATCAAGTGTCTTAAAATTCCCCCAGATGGAACTGTATTAAAATTGGTCATAACTGGCTCTTTTGGACGGAACTGTCATAAAATGCAATTTTTAAATTAAATGTTTTCTATGATATTTTTTCTAAACTTCCGTTTTCGAACACGGTCTGAGAATTTTTTATTTAAAAACAGTATAATTTCTAGAAGGAAACAATGTTCAAAAACTGAATTTGGTATTCTTATAATGGAATTCACTGACAAATGAAATTCTTTGGTATTGAAAATAAATATTTTTGATTTTTGAAAGAAAAATGATTAATATTTCTACTAGAATCAGTTACATGGAATGCGAGAATTAAAAAGGTATTGTAAAATCTTATTAATTTTTGCATTGCCACCTCTTGATTTAATATTTCCTTTATTATCGTTCAAAGATTTCATCGTTCATTGTTCTTTGAAGGCCTCACTAAAAAAGGCAATTTTGTACTTTTTTTTTTCAGGAACTAACAACTGGCGTAGTCACAAGAAAAATGTATCAAGAAGTAGATTTCAAGAGTTTTTTAACGTAGGAAACGTGCAGCTCTTTCTGGACTCGTGACCTAGAAATGTATCTTTATGTAAAATAACATCGAACGTTTTATGCGCGTCATTACTACGAATAGTATTTTCTGAATATTAAATTTGTGAATGGTTTGTTTACACTAATAACGTCAAACTGATAAGTATCGAACTATTTCTGTAAACACGCATAGTTAGTGAATAACTTAGAATTTATTGCAGCTAGTTAGCGACTTTAACCTGATCTAAGGTTCAGGTCTGTGGCCATCCAAAGGTGCCTCATAAAAAATGTTGAAAAGGGATGAAGAGGAGTCGCATGTTATACCTTTTTGCCAATGAGCGTACAGTGGTAAGTAGTATATTGCAAAGTTGCAATTATACACATGAAACTTGTCCCTACAGGCCACTCTGTATTTACAGATATTCGGCAGGTCCTTGACTATGTCAGACTGTGATCTGTCGAACATTTGTGCATAAGGAGTTGCACAGGCGTTAGGCACAGGGGTAAATGCCACAAGTTTAAGTGCATTATGTGGTATTTCCCTTTGCACTTTTATTGGCAAAAATTATTTTTCACCCTTCTATATTCTCAAGACGTTTTTAATATTTATTCTGATATACCTTGTAATATGCTGATATCCAAGTTGAACGAGATCATACCTCTAGAAATATTACACCTTGAATACTGGCGCACAAATCACCAAGATAATGTATTAACTTTTAAATTACCATATTATGTACAACAACAACAACAATAATAATAATAATAATAATAATAATAATAATAATAAATTAGTCATCAGTACTAAGAGCATTTGTTATTTAGTTTCTTTTATTATTTGTCAAATGATATGCAAAGTTTAACATTAAATCCAACGATTGTGATGAATGAAGACAGTGATCATACACGTTATATTGGCATAAAAATACCAAGGGATAGCGAAAGTTGGTATTTAAAGAGTGAAGCATCTCCTTCACTGAGTCAAAGAATACAGCTGTCAAAAGCCCTCATCTTGGCCACGTGGGCGAGGAAGCCTTGCGGCCAGGCGGCGCATTCAAGGCGAAGGCCTCCGATCGCCAGGGGCGGAGCGCGGCGGGGGCGGCGGCCGGGCCCGGGGGCGGGGGCGGGGGCGGCGCAATCGATGCGGCCTGGCGATGACCCGGAGCGACGCGCGCGTGAATCACGCTCCGTCGCACGCGCGTGACGTCACGCGGCACGGCCGGGCTCGCCGTCCGCCCTCGCCGCCTCAGCTGCAGCCACTTCTGGTCCGTGGCCGCCCCCCCTCCCCTTCAGTGGTGCAGCCGCACCCCGACCCAGGGTGCGGACAGCCGGGCTTGACCGGCGACCCGCACCGCGGGGGCTGATCTTACGCACCTCCTGGGTGACGGTGTTTCTGAGATTCGACTGGGAGATTTCTCCACTCAAGAGAAGTAAACAGTATTTATAATACGTTTATTTCTATAGCTCTTTTATTGTCCCTTTACGACATCGTTAAAATATTTGCAGACAAATCATTAAAACAACTTTGTAGGTGGGCCCTTTTCCTTCAACAGGGAAAAGAGATTACGAACAAAGAATACCATATAAAAAGACCTAAAATCTAATTGGAATTAAATTAAAATTCGTTCGTGATTAAGCTCGGAAAAATGAAATAATGTGCGAATCACGTGCGTTATTGAACGGATATTGGTATTAAAGGCTAAAGTAGTTATTTTTAGACGTCATTTAATT
Source organism: Acheta domesticus (assembly GCA_031308135.1). Classification (NCBI taxonomy): domain Eukaryota; kingdom Metazoa; phylum Arthropoda; class Insecta; order Orthoptera; family Gryllidae; genus Acheta; species Acheta domesticus. The sequence goes on from JAHLJT010009419.1 coordinate 174,866,586, forward strand.
AACATTTATTCCTTCACCTTTCGGCTGCACGTGCTTGGTTTACACTCCTTGTGAAATGCTAGAAATTTACGAAGTGATTGTTTTAAGAAGGTCCTTAAAAATATAATTTTGAATTGATTAATATTTTATCATTTATTATGGTTACGTTAGATTTGTGGGAAAGGATAAACAAAAAATAAAACGTGGATTGTGAAGGAAATAAAAACAAGGTTCCTAATTGGTATCATTGAAATTTTCCACATTGAAAAAAGAATGTTTGTTGCTTTCATCAACACGAATGGGAAACGCGAATGATGGCATCTCTGAGTTCTTAGTGAAATATTTATTGGCATTGCCTTCATCATTAAAGACAAAAAGCATCGACTTTTACTTTGAATTGCTTGACAGGCGATTACATTTAATGAACTAAGCCACGTTGTCCCCGGAAGAAGGTCGCGTTTCACCTGCGTGGTCATATAGCGACTACTGTAACTTTTAACTTTGGGATGACAGTGGGGGAACACATACTAACAACATACACAAACACTCATTCGAGACGGGATTCGAACCCGCGATCCTTCAAGCCAAGGCAGCTATGGCCCTTCAGCCTGTTATCCAGACTTAACGTCTTTACATCATTCCATCGGAGAGAATGTTAGGAAATATTTTAACCCCACTCTTATTAATCTACGTGATTTTATAGTAATGCCTTTAACTTCTAGTGTTAATATTTCGCGAGAAAACTGAACTCAACAATGACTTCTTGGTTTTTACGCGTACATCTGAACTCAACAATGTTAATTATTTCCTCAGGAAGCCTATATATAATGAAAATACCTTCAAAATGTCAGTTCAAACTTTTCTTTCTAATTTTGAGAGTAATATTGAAAGAAAATAGGAATTTCGTTTTATTTTTATGCCATTACACTTTGTGCTCTAAAATCACTAAATTCAATTAAGAAACTAGAGAGTATTTTTGAAAAATTCATAAATTTTCAAATTATTCTGCAAACCAAAAAGCATCAGCGACCTTTACTCGGTCATCAATTCATACACATTAATATTGTCTTCCTATATTCATACATACTGAAAACAACGTCAACTTTAGTTTTAGAGATAATTCTTGAACAAATTTATTTAAGAATTATTATTTTAGAAAAATAAGAACTATCTATTTTTTAAAAAAAATTATCTTTTCATTTGGTCGCTTGGACAGTTTTTTACGAAAATATATTACAGCTGAATTGTCAGCGAAAGGACTAAGTTAGCAACGCAGCCACAGCTTCTGTCAATATCACAATAATTGAGTGACAGGGGATTCGCTTCAGGGGACGGTCAGTGTTATTGGCAGACATTGTGTACGGACAACTCTCCCTAATCGATTTGCTACCGTTTTAGAGAAGATTGCTACAGGGTTCAATAACAGCCAAATGCATTTTGCTTTCAAAATAGCCTCTTATGTGTTTACTACTGTCTCGTCACTCATTGGGCGAGTCTCGAACTAGTGTATAAGCATTTAATACGGACAATTAACTATGATCGCTCTTGCTGTGTATATTTCCTTCAATATAAACCCATGAGGAAACAGAATGTGTTATATAATCTTGCCAAAGATGTGTGAAATGGAGAAAAAATCCTTGGGCTTCAGTCTAATTAGTATCTCAGTTACTAGCAGGTAATGAAAAAAAACATTAGCGATATACTCATCTTTTACGGAAATATAACATATTTCCACTGAGACTATTAAATTAATTTGTTTAAATCTTCGACTATGCAAAACGTAATTTAAAACTACAAAGAAAAATAATAACCTCTTAATAATAATAATAATAATAATAATAATAATAGAAGAAGAAGAAGGAGAAGAAGAAGAAGAAGAAGAAGAAGAAGAAGAAGAAGAAGAAGAAGAAGAAGAAAGCTCTTCTGAATTATTTTAATCAACATTTCATTTTCCCTTAAATATTTTGCATGAACTCTTAGAATTAAGAACATAAATCATTCAGAACCGAATTGGCAAATTCAATAATTATAATGCTCCCTACTTCATCGCGAACGCTTATTAGAGAAATTTTACTTTTAAGTCACTAAATCAATTTTATTCTTACTGACAAACGTTTTCCTTTCAAAGTGAAATATGCTATTACTTGACACTTCGCCACAGGACGATGTCAAATATGACACGGAATGTAGTATTTTTTCTTCACGTATTAGACCAAATAAAGTACAGCGTAGCTTCAAGTTCTAATAATAATGATTTAATATCAAAATGTATATGGAGACTCACCAATACAAAGAAAAATCAAACAAAACATTCATTTTCAATACAATACAATACAATTTTCAATACACCATTTCAAAAAAAATCATAATTTTTTTAATTATATTGAGTACTTTATTAGATTAACTTTTTCAGTACAATAATTTTTGTATTCTTTTTTCTTTCAGTTATATTCTTTAAACTTTTGGATTATATCTCCCTTTCTGTACTGTTTTTAGCCTGAAGATGGGGAAAAATATTCCTTGAAACGTCGCTATGTGAACTTATATCTTTCTACCTAAAAATCTGAATAACATTTTTGTCTGTTGTAAAAATATGTAGCCATATTCTTTTAATAATATAGACTAGTGAAACAGACAATGTTTGAAGTGTTATTGTTATTGAAGTGTTACAATAATGATTTTGACTTTAAATGCTTCAACGACATTCAATGAGTCAAGTGTAGTTTTCAGTCGGTCTTGTAAATATGGTCCTGGTAATCACCTTGTGAAGAAAGTCTTAATATCATATCATATTATATATATAATTTCGAATAATTATTTCATCAATACGTGAATTAACTCCGGGAAATGTGTTCCATTCAGTCTTTCTAATAATAAAGGCGAAATTGAGTTTCTGTGTTGGTTGCAACCGTAAAGGTCAACCAAACAAGTTGTGTACAATTTACCACTTTTAACCGAATTTCTGATTGCTTTCAGCTGTTAATACATTAAAAACAAATTGAAGCACCATAATTCTCCCTAGTAATTAATGCAGAAGAATTTCGTGCATTTGCAGAGTTCAATTATTTTGAGAGCTTTGCTTGGAAGGTTTTTAATTTAAAAATAACAAGGCAGAATCTATAGAGCGGTTTCATCTGAGGCTAAGCATTCAATTACCTCATCTAATACAAAATTCCTATCAGTTTAATAATGGTCATCAATAATGAGGGTTGTGGAAATCGGGTGAATCAGCTTAGTGAATATTAACTTCAATTACGTTGCACTCTGAACTTTGGAGGGAGAGAAAAAATGAATGAACATGTTTATTTGATTCCCATGAACTATTTAAGATTTAACGATTTATGGTATTAGTATCTGCGCGTAGCTCTGAAATCAATTCTGTTTCAGGATGTACTATTAACTTACTTTAAAATTTACCATCAATAAGGTATGTTACTTCTAAATATATTCTTAATAGGTTTAAAAAATAAATCTATCTGAAATCAGTTTCCTTTTATTAATAATCAACATTTTTTTAATTTCCACTTACTGGCGTTTTGTGAAACTCAATTTTAACTCATATTTCTTAATTTACTTAAGTGCAAGTTGTTTTATTTTCAGATGCATCGTTTTGTTTTCTCTTACCTACCTTTAAAAAATAAAAATTTAATAATGTTAGGCTGGCTTTATTTTATTTGCAATTAATTGGTTTAAATTATCCTGTCAATTGGAGTTTTATTTTGCAATATTAAAGCTATATAAGAAATTAATTCCATTATGAAGAGCGATATCGTTTTGTTAGATACCCGTGCTCTTTTCCCCACACATCTCTAATGCTTTAATGCTCATGCTTTAATTTTACATTAAGTGTTGCCAGATTTGAATTTGCATCTATCAACAGGGAACATCCGACAATCCTTAACATAATATCATCGATGGTAAATATCTCCACAAGAAAATACATCTTTTAAATTAATGATCTCTGAAAAATGCATGTATTTAAAATTTAACTGAAGTGACTGTACAAAAATTGTTTCACTTCGAAGCAAAGTAAGTTATTTTTCGACACGGGTCGAAGCGCAGTGAAGCATACATATCTATTAATTGAAAAAAATAATTTTATTGCTTGCATGTTGACTATTGTCCGGTAACAAGTCACCACTGGAATATTCTTTAAACAATATTCTGAATATAACACAAGGTTAATACAAAAGGTACTCTATATTTAGATACAATGAAAGAAATTTGAATGTAAATTATACAAGTAAATAAATTCCTACACTGCAACTAATAGAGAATTTTACACTCTAGATTATATTAGTTTCCTTCTACCAATATCTATGACTGTGTACTCGTGCTACAATATTTCCAAAGATCACGTATTTATTTATATTTTAAAGAGTACTTTTAAACATTATTGCTACCAAATATCATAAGTTACGTTGTACCCATTCCCTCTGCACTTCGCGTAAGTGTCCTCCCTTCCGTACTTTGCCCCCATCCCTTCGGCCTCCCCCCCCCCAGGGTTTCGCGTTCCCTGGGCGTCGCCGGCGCCGCACCCGCGGGAGCGCGGCCTCGGCGGTGTCCACTGGCAGGCGCTCGGAAGGTGATTTAGCGCCGGTCGGAGGCCCAGCGGAGCTCTCCGCGCTGATACGCACTCGCCTCGGAACCTCCTGCTGCCTCGTTACTCATTCTGGAGTAGCTCACTAAACTACGCACGGAAAACGTGGTGTGTTTAGAAATGAACACTTTGGCTCCGTTGGACTCCACACAATCAACCTGTCAAATACCTGGGGCTGAATCTTGATACCAGACTCAATTGGAAAAATGACGTAACAGTAAAAACAGAGCAAGCCAGAAATAAAACTGATTCTTCTGAAGTCACTTTTAAATCGCAATAGTAAGCTATCATTAAACAACGCCATCATCCTCTATAAATCAATAATCAGACCCCTAATGCTTTATGCATGCCCCATCTGGATCGATGCCTCTAAAACATCAACAAATTACAGATCATCCAAAACCATTTCCTCAGACTTGCCACTTGTGCGTCCTAGTTTATCTCAAACTTTCAACTGCACAGAGATTTTAATTTACCCCCTATAGTTCACCATATTGCGCTCCTATCTAACAATTTCTTCTCCAAAGTAAACTCAGTAACCCAACCAACCCATTACGACTTAGCCACCACTTACCAGCTCTCAACCAGAATAAACTAGTGGTGCTACAGAATGGCACAGACTTTCCCGTATTAGTTTTCTATTTTCCTGGGTCTTCGCTAGCTATTCGGAATTGCCACATACTCTTTCTTGCCAGCTACCATCTATCATCACCAAAAGTACATTTTTTGTCATTTTCTTAATTTTTCGGTTTCCTATTGGTAGAACAGAAACATTAATTTTAGAATATTAAAGAACACAAAAACCTAGCCATAAATGGCAATTTTCTTTTAAAAATTATGTGCCGTTTAAGAGGCGTTTAAATGGCGTTTTAGCGCTACTAAAAATGCGAAATTTAAAGCTCATTTTCACAGAAAAGTTTTGAGTTTTCAAAATACTTTATTTGAAGTTATTTGAAGCACTTACACTCACAATATAATCATTTTTACAAATTGCGGATAATGTGCATATTAAAGATGTGAGAGATCTTTCAAAAAATTTACATTTATATTTTTTGAAAAAAAACAAAAAAAACTCAAAATAAACTTCACGCTATACTAATGAGTGTAATTAGCACTATCCGTTACAAAAGTTTCAAGAAAAAATTGCAGCCATATACGAGAAAATGACGTTTGAGCATTTCTGAAAATGCCGAAATTTGAGCTACTTTTCACAGAAAACGGTAGTGTTTTCGAGAAACTTTACTTGACATTATTTAAAGCATATATACTCGTAAATATAATAGTGTAAATAATCGCCGATAATGTAAATATTAACGACGTGAGAGACAAGTTAAAAAATTTACATTTTGGTAATTTTTGAAAAAACCAACCGATAGACCAAAATGGCTTTTATGTCATTGATAGAGTACATTTACCACTATCCCTACCAAAAGTTTAAAGAAAAAATTTGGAGCCGTTTTGAGAAAATTTTGTTTTTGTAATTTTTTAAAATTGCACATATTGCACGCAATATTGCACGAAAACTACGAAAATTGTGAAAAACATTTACATGACCTTTATTAAAGAACTCAATATGCAGAACAAATTTTATTTGAAGAAAAAATCTCTATCTTCAATTTTGTAGTTGGAGAAAGACGCCGAAAAAATTCAAACTCTCACGATTTTCGAAAATTCAGAGCTGTACGTGAAAATCGGACCTATGGCATGTTAAAAAGTGTATTTTCCTCTATTCACACAAGAAATTTAAAGAAAAAATTTGGAGCCGTTTTTGAGAAAATGTTGAAAATCCCCGGGGGGCTTCATATAAAGTACCCCCAAGTTTTAAAGAATCTTTTTCAAAATCACAAAGCTTCGACTAGAATCAGATCGACTGGGGAATATCAATTTTGAAAAAAATCGACCGAACGGTTTAGGCGCTAGCGTTGACCACAGACGGACAGACGGACAGACGGACAGACGGACAGACGGATGGAATGCCGTCAATCGATTTTTAAGTATGAAGAAGCAACAAATCATGGATTTTGACCACACCACGTGTTAGGGGATTTTTTTTCTTAATTTAGCAACTGGTTTTATCCACTTATTCGTTTTCACGGCCCGGCAATTAATTTTTTTCCGCCGAAAATTGGCCATATTTTCGCGCAGCATTACATAACTTTCCCTATACTACGTATATCACTCCGTGTATACGTACGTATACGTATACACATTTTCAGACCTGAATTACTGCTACAGATGCTCTGTGAGTTTCCTATTCATGTGTAGTTAGATATAATTGTAAGATTAGCATTTAAGTTAAATATAAGTCGCGGTAATATATATTATTATGATGTAGTATACATAAAGCTGAACTATGTATATCAATTCATTAATAAATGTATATTAAAAAAACTTTAGCATCGTAAATCTGCAGTGTTTTTTTTATCTTTATTCATAGTGGTTCGAATCCAGCATAAGGCTTCCGATATGCGATTGTAGCATGATTGTCAGATCACAGAACATTTCGCGTTTGCAAATGCTTATTCATGCATCATTCATCCATTTCAGTTCGGTAAAAATAAATATCATCACCAATAGAAGCCTGCTGTCTGTGGATGATAAGTTTCGTAGACAAGCAGGTTTCATTTGCGGTGCTCCCTTCAGAACGTAACCTACAGAACCACTAAAAATAGCCGAATTACTGTAATCCGTGTCACCCCTCCGAAATGTGAAAGGTGAAATAGCGACCTAATAAATTTCTTCTTCTAATTCTCTCAAGTTAAAATGCAAAAAAAGAATATTTTTGACCGCGTATCATCCGATAAAAACTAATTTCCTTCGCTCAATGTATAAGATCATGAGATTATAATGAGATATATTATCAGGAGATATATTTATTTGATAATTATTGCTCGTACAGAGTTGATAGTCATTGTTACCAATTGTAAGGTATATTTGTTGGCATTTTATAGTGACTTTTTTCTACAAAGCTAGCATATCTTTAAGGAAATACACTTTTATTTGCGTAAAAGCTATGGTTTATGCTTAATCACACATTTTCATTTTCATAATCGGAATAATTGTGATACAAAAATTATATCTCATATACTGTAAACAACCATGGAAGGAATGAAAATGAACTTAAATTATTTATCCTACGTCACAAAAAATCCCCTGCACGAAAAAATGGCCTTCCACGGCTTCTTTATATTCAACTATTCTAAAAAAATGTATTGCTTCTATAAACACGATACAAAACGTATTCCGAATATTTATTAAGATTTTCTCAATTATTTCTGAGACTGCTCTTATTAATATTAATTGAAAATTTAAAGTATTTTAGATAATGCTTTCTTAAACTTTTACTCACTTTCATTAAGTTCTTCGAAAATTGATTAATGATTATTTTATTAGATTGTTTAAATTTTCGTTTAGAAATAGTCATCAAGGAGTGCTGATAGACGCCGACGAACAAATTCTATCAAGAAAAACTTCAAAAGACAAACTTAATAAACGAGAATTATTTTATGTGTTTTACTTCGAAAGAAAGTGGTGGTAGAGTACGCACAACACATTCTTGCAAGTTTACAGTATACGGTTACAATTTTTAAGTCGTATGCACTAAGGACGTACGTGATTATAAAGGCATCAACGTGTGGTGAGGATGATGATAAATTGTAATTAGGGTTGCTGTTTTGCAATAAAATCTCGTTCATGTGTAAAATTTTCACTCTTCCTATTAGTTTTAAGAAACCACTCGAATAATTTTACATTTACTTATTTATTAGTTATTCTTTGTCCATATGTCAATAACGTTTTACAAGCACTATTTATAGCAATTCGTATCATTACAATACTGAAACTGCATAAAAAAATCAAGAGAATTACTTTCAAATGTCTTTGCGTGAATTTGAATTCTTACTCTTACATTGACATATGGTTCTTAAAATAAACTTTAATATTATCTCTAATGCAACTACTAAAAAGTTGTATTTTATTTAAATCACTGTTTCCTCTTTAAGGGTACGAAGATTTTTTAAATTCAGCTTTCACATGGGAGACTACTGTGGTGTTCTAGAATGTTTCTTTCATCGAGAAAAAATATTGAATTCATAATAAATAATTTCCTTGTATGTTTTTGCAGAAGAGCATAGGAAATGAAAACAAATATTGACGCATTTCTGTGTTGCATCCTAAAACAACAAAGTTGTAATTCAAAATTGGTAAAAAAAATGTTTCCACAAGTGACATCCACTGTAATAATACAGTCCTCAATAAGTTGCCGCTTGTCAACATCAGAGCAAATCCGAAAGCTAGTACTGCGTGGAATATCGACCAGATTGTCCGCAAAGAGCCAATTCGTGCATAAATAGCATTTGATTGAATAGCTTTTCTCGCCGCTAACGGAGAAGACGAGCTAAGCGGAAAAATAAGAATTAAAATGCAATTACTGTAAGTAATCAACTTATTCGAAAAATAAATTTGCTTCGACTTCGTTCCCGGAGGAATCATAAAGTTAAAATTTATACAATTTTGTTCGTTTCTTTTTCTTGTACTGTTTTTAATCTCTTTGCTTGAAAATCACAGCTTGCGAAATGTAAGCAGGCATGACCTTGTATAGTTTCCAACTACTTCGGAATTACAACACTCTTCTATTTAATGAAGTTTCACAGCTGACACACAGACTTATGAAAGTCACAGCGCTTTTAATTAAACAACAGCAATCGAAAAATGATGAAAGCCGATTGTTCTCGATGAAGTTTCCTTCCTTATGAAAGAAAGACACAATGAATCTTATCTCGCTCGGAAATGTTTCGCTAACTTGCTCTCAGTTTCTCCTCCAATCCAATTTGCTTGCGACACAGTCGTTGAGCACCGGTTTGAAGTGAAACACAGACTTATGAGAGAATGCCCTTTGTCACCGAAAGTGCTTGTAGAGTTCACACTCTCCGAAATGCGTGCCATTACGAGTACAAACGTCGCTTAATTTCGGTCAACATAGTACCCAAACAAATGTTTTTCCGAAGACTTTTCTCATATCTAGTTGATTACACGTGTATGAGAAAATTCTAATTATACTCCACATTGTCTCATGAAAAGTTGAATCATATCTTGCTACGGTGGTTTATTAACATTTTAGGCAATGAAATTACGGCAAAGTTTGAAAATTGTTTTTAAGTTCACGCCTTCGTTTCTGAAATGGCGATGGGGCAAGCAGATCCCAAGTTGAACTTTCCGGAAGAGAATTGTTTAAAACTTGGAAACACAAAACCACCACAGCATTCTTCTAAACTTAGGCGCTTAAAATATCGCGGCGATAATACTCGTTTCAAGGAAAGATGGGTGCACGTTAGACTTCTCTGGGGGCAAGTAACATTGCTCAGCGCTGAAACGATTTTCTCTCCTGTGAAAAGTTTTGATGATCTCTCAGCTAATTAAGTGAAGTACTTGATGCATGTTGTCCGAGCTGTAGCAAAGCGATATTTCTTGTGTTTAGATGAATTTTCAAGAGCAATTGGAATTGTGGTATGAAATGACTTAAAATATAAAAAAGCATAAACCAATTGTTGGAAGTAGAATTAATTTTATAAACATGTTCTAGAAAAAGGGTGCCAACCAAGGGGTGTGCAAGGATTCAAAGGCCTTAACTAATACCTTAATATGCTGTGTTTGCATTTCTCGGGCGGTCCACACCTGACATCCATCTAATGTTTGTCGTGACTTTGCCCCGCTGCTCTGAAACGGGGGAGGGATAGAACTATGCGTGATATCAAATCGTACCATGCACAACGCTGTGAATAGAATTGGGTTGATCTTTAAAATCTCTGAATTTAGTAGAAAAAATCCTAAAATCTAAACTTCACCTATTTTTACAATAAATAGGCTGTTGATCCCAGCAATGCGCGCCCAGTACAGCGCGTGCCCCAGGGCAGTGGTCAAGGTCTCCTACTGGTGGCAATGGCCCGCCTCGCGGCACCGTGCCATGCCACGAGCTTCTCTGCGCCACTAGCGTAGGGAGAGGAAACTATTTGTAATCCCGCCGTTTTACAATAGTGATGGCGTTGTCTCTTGCGACGGGGTTATGAACTGCAAGGAGAGGCGATTTCGTTGTGGCACTCACGCCACGGACTCCCACTCGTGGCATCGACCTTGACAACACAGGCCTAGAGGCACAATGTTCCCGCGCATCATACTTGCACGTGACTTTCAGTTTTCACTAAAATCGCGAGTCTCAATAAATGGTGCCGCGGGCCGCTAGTTGGAAACCCTTGTTGCACCCAACAAGAACGGTATATTTTTTTTTGCTTTCATAAATTACGTTTAATCTGCTCAACGGGATGATTTTTTGATAAACCAACCGTTAGAATCAGAAGACAAAATACGAATAAATTATTATTTTGGGAGTAACTTTAATAGCAGTTTTCGGCGATATAGAAATGATATGTGTAAATCCATGAACTTTTCTCTTGTACTCATCACCATCTTGGTTATTTGTCATCAAACTGCATACTTTCTGAGATCATTCTCTTATACCTGCTTTGAAGATTTAAAATATAGTTGATAATTGGAAACGTTAGGCCAGTGTCTTACAATTGTGCTCCACCATGGAATAGTTCTTTAGAAAATTTTGCACAGATCGTAAATGTTACTTAGTTTGACACTGACACGTCGTAAATGTGGCATACGCGTATTCTTAAAAAAAATCTTTTGACGTTCTGTAACAATTTCTGTAATTGGCATGTCCACTTGTATACTCCTTTCAAATTCACTTCAATTCAAAATTCACTTCTCCCCATAGCTCGTCACACGCAGTTTTTAACTGTTTTTGACGTAAATAAATAAATTTTAAAAAATCATCAACATTCTGCCTATTGACGCTTGTCTCAGCAAATGTAGTCTTCCCGTCCTCCTCGCCATCCCCTCTACACCCCATACTCACCGTCACTAATGCCCTCACACTTACCTCACCCCGAACCTCTCCGCCAACCCATTCTTCCCCATCACCCCCGCAGCCTCCGCCGCCGGCGCCGTCTTCACATCTCCCCCCATCGCTTCCGCGATCCCCACTCCCCCACCACCTTCTCCTCGTGGCGACTTGCTTACTCCGTGACCGACGCGCCCCCGCCGCGCCACGCCGTGTTGTCGCAACTCGCCTCCAAGTTAAATGGCCGTCGCTTCCCTTTTAATTGCTCGGGGAGAAGGCGCGCTGCGTGTCGTAGTAATTAAACTCAATTTGTCCGGTCCGCTTGTCACCGACCGCCCTGCCCCGCGCCTTCCGTTCGACTGGCTGCGGCAGCGAGGCGGCGCCCGCAGCGACTCTAGCGCTCCGCTTCGGGACTTGGCGGAGCTTGCGCGGGCGGAAGTCTTGCTTAGCGCTGAGTAATAGACAACCGACGCACGCAGGCAGGTGGGGGAGCTTCATTGCGGTTGAAATGCTGCTTGTAGTAGTTTACTGAGAACTGCACTTGCTCAAGGCACAGATTGAATTCATGATTTTAGAATTGTGGGTTGCCCGCGGAAGGTTTAAAGAAAGGGCTTGACTTGCTGTGTTATTGGTAGTGCGATAATTACCTGTTAATATCAAGGGAAAAGTCTTACTTTATAGGACTGACGGAGAGTAATAAGTGTTTTAAAGAGTAATAGGGGTGATAGGGGTGATAAACTCTCACCTCAGCTTAGTTCCAGAATTATCGGACAAGTGAACTCAGAAGTGAGAACGCATCTTTAGATTACTGTAGCATTGGTACAAATAGTAAATCAATATTGAAAAAGGCAAACATGTTCGCGATGTGTAATATTAATTTTGTACTGTAGGAAACTTTTGTATATCTGTACGTTTTTATTTAAAACAATGCCCTTGAATGAGATTGCAAGTTTAACATGTGCTCAATACAAACATCAATTTAAACTCGCAATACAAAATTTGACTATTGTTATTACGCTAAAAAAGATGAAGGTTACAAAATAAAATTAAAAGTGACTGCATTTAATATTCGATAACTTGTCACAATATATTTCGCTCCGAGTATTAATGTAAGCCGTTGTATTCTTCCAATACATCAAGTTACAATTACGTTTTACATTAATAATAACGAGTCAAATTGCTTTATTTTGAAATATTAATTTAACATAGCATACTATTGTTATTATAATAACTATCATTATAATTGTCCAAATAATGAGTCTTCCTGATCCTTAATTGATCCAGGTCACCTGGTTTTCCAAGTTGCTGTGGCCACTGATCTGCCGAGCCCTGCTTTTTACCCAGTTATTTAAAAATATAATGGTATCTAGTGAATATGAGTATTATCACAGTCGCTAATAAACCATATTCGTAAAATTGAATATTTGAAAACGAATTTCGTTATATTTTCCCTCCTCTTTCCCCGCAACAGTGTCTTCGCCGCGAAGGCCACCTTCTCCAAAGGCGACAATTACAAGGGCTGCTGCAGGAAATGTACGTTTAATTTAAATTCGCATGTCAGAAAGTATAATTGTACTCTTAAATTGCTAACAAAACATTAACATATGTTAAATAATTACATTTCTCTCTACATGATCTATCTATTGCTATACAGCATCGTAAGCCTCCACGGCCGGAGTTAATATAAGAGGTTTCCGGGCTGGTAGCCCATGTCCAGTTGTCAATAAAGGGCCAAACGTTTCGTTCACTACTACGAACATCTTCAGTGACAGTAGGGTCGGAGGAGCAAGATCCGGGGTGGCGGCTGGCTGGCAACTGACGGGTCTGGAAGATTTCCACCATAATCGTGGGCGAAAGGTTTGGCCCATCAATGACAACTGGATCACGGCCTACCAGCCCAGAAACTCTCTCTTACATCTATTGCTAGTAAGAAAAACTATGGCTGTATTTAAAAAATCAGAATTGATTAAATTTTCAGAAAATTAAAAATATTTCAAACAATATGGCGTATTATTTGCCCTATTATTCCGCATTGTTGAGTGAAAACTGCATTTCGATATCGTGAACCGTTTGGAAGTTACGCGTGTGGCACATAGTTGGTGACACTCCTGAATATTTTTGTTCGTAACTTCAATGATAAATTCAGTACTAATGAAAGAACTCTTATCTCATTAGAATGACTGCTTTGCCCTAGAAATTTGGATATTTTTCACATTTCATGAGTTTCCTATATTTATCTGAAAGAATAAGTTATAAATGTTTATAGACACTGAAGTAACAGATGCAAAAAAATAACAACCAAGACTCCAGTATTTCTCAGTTTTTTCGTTCTTTTTGAGAAAGTCAATTGAAAAAAAATTGACTAAATCTCAGCCTTCCTTATTAAAAATTAAGAAATTTAATGATGATTTTAGATTATTGTAAATTTTGTAAACGGAATATAATTATATTTTCCTATTTTTTTATTATTTAACTGCATTTGCCTCCCATCACTTTTAACAGTACGTGTTACGTTACAACATAATAAATACAATATAACACACCATTGATTTCACTTTATTATTGATGCATTGTATGTTTACACCAGTAAGAACAGAATCTTATTAATTTATTAACATCCCATAAATTTAGACATACTGACCAGAACTCATGGGTGCATACTATTAAATTTATATTAAAAATATTACATTTCGACAATCGTTTTTTTTCCTTTGGACGTAAATATATATCAAAATGAAAACGAAGGCTACCGGGGCGGGAGGCAATGTACTTGGCTGCCCGTGAGACTCCACGTCTAAATACAGTTGCCAACATTACGGCCGTCATACTGGCATCTTCTTCGTGGCATTTCATCCTGTCGAATGTCGCAATTTGACGCCCGAAACTTCGCCCTACGATGTCGATATCCAGAACAGTCAATATATAATATGCTGTATGAAAACACTAATTATACAATTCTGAAGATTTTATATAAAATACAATTTAAAATCATATGTACATTGAGTACGTGCATTAATATGAAGAAGAAATACAAGTCATATTTGGTCATTAACATTTCTATTAACATAACATTTCATCAAACATATTAAATAGAACGCATCTTTATAAAAGTACATGTAAAGTTTCTAAATGTTGATACAATTAATTATCTCACTTTATTATTTCTCCTCGCAAATTAATGAAGAGTAAAGTAGCATCTCATTACCAATTTCATCCCTATGGCAATCCTCCAATTTTAACATATGAACGACAGACCAGCTCTCTCACACACACAGGGTTTGGAGTTGATTCAAGCTCAATAAATGTATAATGTATAGAGCTTCTGTTAGGCCTACGTAGACGCGCATATACCAGGTAGATGATTTGTGCCCTAATGATATTAATTGCTTAGGGATTCCAGGCGCATTTAGGGCTGAGGTCAGTATTCTCGTAAGTGTAGTGTATGTTTACCTCCGTGATCTTCCTTCGCTGGTAGGCGAGATTCATCGCCGACCTAAGTCACCTTGTGGGGATTTTCCCCAAGCAGATATCTCCCACCGGCGTGGCACCCCCCAGCTGGGAGAAGCTCTAAGCTTCCGTCTTCTCTCCCAACAAATATGGTAGTATTGTGTATGTGAGTGTGTAAGTAAGGGGGTGAAGATAGAACAAGGAAGAGGAAGGTAAGATCGTGCGCGGTCCGTGGCCTGTTTATTAGTGTGCTGCTCTGACATTCGCCGCGTGTTGATCGGAGAAAACTCCCGTTCAAAGCAGCCGGCCCCATGAATTCTCCTCCAGACAGCGGCTGAATTCGATATAGCTATCTAGCTAGTGTCGAAAATCTTGCCATCGTCGAAGCCACACTCTAGGACCTCTGATCAGAGGCACTGCAGTAACATCAGTTGATGCCCTGAGCAACCTTTACCAGTGCCATTATGCGAGAGATCGCTTGAATTATCCATTCGGGCACCTGAGTAAAAATATCTCTCAAAAGTATGTGGCGTAAAGATTTCCATGCCCAAACAAAGAACATCCTCCTTCTGTTTAGGACTACATCTATGTAAGAACGTTGCCCTAGAGAACGCTAGCGAAATGAGTCTGATCTCGCTGCGGTTTGCGCTGTGCCAACTACGTGACAACGGCGAGTTCTCCGGCCTCAGTTGCAAATCGCCAGCGGCGCCAACGCCAGGCGG
>JAHLJT010009419.1:174882337-174906067 GCA_031308135.1 Acheta domesticus
ACACATTCGCTAATGTGAATTTATCCGCGTGTTTGCGAAGAACATGTGCGATGTCCTGTAGAACAATTGATAATGCTGAAAAAAAACAATAGTAAAAGGGTTAAAAGTATTGACCAGGGAAGTAAAGCTTAACTGAAACCTATATTTGTGTAAGAAAACGTTTGTTTCCTATTTCCTGTAATTCTATTGTATATAATTGATTAATATGATAAAATATGTTTTTGCTATTGTTAGTCAAGTACATTTCATTAAGTCCAATTAATAAATAAAAGAAAAAAAGAAAAATCAAATACAAAATCTGTCATATTTATCAATTATTCATTAGAAATAAGGGTAATAGTAAAAGTGTTTGCACCAAATCAGGTTTTAGATATTGTCAAAAGTACTTTTAATTTCCCCCCTTTGTTTTATTTTTATTTTTCATTGTTCATTATCCGTATAAACTCCTCGTATATAATATTAGAGTATTTTGAATTTGAATAAATGTATTATTTGACAACTAGCTTGAATAGCAATGATTGTAATATTGTCCATAATACCCACACTGTCCACGACTAATCCAAATCATTGAAACAGCTTTCGACAGGATAAAATTAAAATTACACTACCAAAACTCGGTATCTTACAAAATGTCAGTCGACATCTGATTTATTATCACAAAATTCGAAATCCTTAGATAAAAGCACTTCAATTTCAATTATTTCAAGAAAATAATAAAAGTCCTGAGACCCTAAAAGAGCCAATTCCGCCCTGTCCGTAATATTCGCAATTGAATTGCAATTCCAGGACATTCGAATCAGCAGCATCCATACCTGCATTCTGTGAAGCTAGTCATGATAGAAAGGCGATGCATTGAGTCGCACAAAACGCTGATGCGTGCAAAAGTCCTTGAGAATAGTGCTTTGTCATCATCTTCTCAGAGTCCCAATAAACGTTTTTCAAATTCCTTACAAGCTTCATATTTACTTTTATGTACGCCGCGCCGGTCTAATGAATAGTTTTTCCACGTTTTTAAAACGTTCTCTAAATAATTGTGAATGGAAGAATTTAATTCTTCCAGGAATAGTTTAAAATTAATTCACTAATTAATGTTTGCGGGGAAGTATTGCTTACATACGAAATTATATAAATTAAATTAATTGTTATAAAATTGGAAATTAATTGAAATAAGTGAAAGACGCCATTCTTACATGTGTCCTACAAAATCAAAGAAAATTCTGATTAACTTAATTGGGTTTTTGGATAATATCAATCTTCCGATTTGTCATTATGGGGGTAAATTATCTCATTTCTTCACGATTCAGTATCTAAGAATAACTATTTTTGATAAAAATTATATAAAAAATTTGAAAAGTCGTCCGACTTTCTTTTCTTTTTTCTAATAACACTTATTAGGACGAAAAACGAAGGATGGCAACTTTAAATCTTCATAAATAGTTGCTAACATACCGAATAAAGCCTGATCGGCATTTATCGGCTATTCAATGGCTTGACGCTGGAAATTTGTTTACCTAGTATTAGGATTAGGTTCTAAAATGTTCGCTCAACAAGAAAATTAATCATGTAAATGACTCCAATATTGATGGATGATCACAACGGTGTGTTATAGGGAATGTAGGGGAGAAGAAAAGTATTACCTCCTCAGTCCTGCCGTCTCCTATAGGAGACATAACTAGTAAGGGCTTCAATGTCCCGCCACATTTCGCTAGCGCGCCTTTTTGCGATCGTTTATCGTTCAATATATTGCCAGAAGATGGTATTAGCTGTTTCGAATGCTGTCTTCTTGATTACATATTTGGAGGGAAGAACAGGCAGTTGTGAAAATGGCGGAAGAACGTTACCGCTTTCGTCACGCATTGCTGTAGGTAAGTTGTGTTTATTCAATAAGTTATAATTCTTTTAATGTGAAAATTATCATACAGCATATCTAATACATTAATTATAAGGTATACATGAAGAAATGTGTATTGCTGTTCGTTATGTAATTAAATTGTGCAATATTAAATTTTGTATCCTATAGGCGACATCGGGTTCTACAGTTTCGAAATTGCATGAGAATCTCTTGTTAAATAAAAATCTAAGTTTATGTGTATATTTTTATTTGGTCTTAATTGGTACCATTGGGTGCTCTTTTTAAAGTATTATTTATATCACTGTTTAGGTGATCCAGATTTTTCCAAGTTTGTAGACACGTTCATTGACGATGAGGTGTCTGAATGTGAAGTTTGTTCAGACGATGAAAATGATCAATCTTTTACTCCATCACCAACTAGTAACGTAAACATTGCTGATAATTCTGAGAGCTCCGAAAGTGACACAGATGAAGAATTTTCAAGAGATGATGCTGAACAATTTGAGGCTTCCACATCACAACGAAGAACATTTTGGAAGAGAGTAAATTCAGATTTATTTCAACCTTTACCACCAGCAGCACCTCCAGTAATTGAAGTAAGGGGCACTGAAATTTCCCCATATGATTATTTTTCAAAATATATACCTGTTAATATAATTATAGACCTAACAATGTACACTAATATGCGATACATGAAAGACAAAGGAAAAGTTTTTGGTGTCACAGAGGCAGAGATGAGGAAATTCTTGGCAATCACAATTATGATGTCATATTTGAAATATCCGAGAATCCGTATGTATTGGATGGAGAAAACAAGGGTCCCAAGTATTGCAGACAAAATGCGAAGAGATCGCTATTTTGAAATCAGGAACAATTTAAAACTTCAAGATGATGATAAGATCTCTCAAGAAGAGAAAGACAAAGATAAGTTTTGGAAAGTGAAACCAATTATAAAAGCGTGCATACTGGTTGCCTTTTAAATACAAGATCAAGCAATGTTGCTATAGATGAACAGATGATTCCTTTTTGGGGTCATGTACCAGCTCGACAATTTGTTAAAGGAAAACCCAATCCTTGCGGTTTAAAATTATTTGTAGCAGCAACTCCAGATGGTATACCTTTAGAGTTTTTCTTTTATGCTGGACAAAACAGTTCGATCCTTGATGATAGTGATGGTGAAGATTTAAAATCTTTGGATCTAGGTGGTAAGGCTGTAATTCGCTTAGCAAAAAAATTAGAAGAAGGTAGTGTGATATACATGGACAGGTACTTCACTTCTGTTGATCTGTTGGATGCTTTACATTATCACGCAAAATGCCAAGGCACAGGGACTCTACAAAAGAGCAGAATTCCGAAGTCTGCAAATTTCAAAACGGATGGGGAACTAAAGCGCCTTGGCCGTGGTTCATCAGACCAACTCGTCAGGAATGATGGACAGATATGCCTGGTAAAGTGGTTTGAGAATAAGCCAGTGATTTTTTGCGTCATCATGTGATGGTGTTCCTGAAACTGATCATTGTAGGCGTTGGTCAAAAAAAGACAAATCATATGTCATGGTAAGACGTCCTTCAGTTGTGAAAAAATACAACACAAATATGGGAGGTGTTGATTTTCTCGACAGGGTAATAAGCTATTACAGGATATGTGCAAGAACCAAGAAATGGACAATAAGAGTAATCATGCACATGATAGATTTTGCTATTGCTGCCAGTTGGACCGAGTACCGAAGAGACCAAATATCACTGAAGAAGTCAAATAAAGAAATGCTTGATTTGCTTAGCTTTCGAATTGAAATACAAGAATACTTATTGAATGTTGAGCAAAGCATTAGTTCCTCAGACTATGAAGCTGAAGAACCTACCGCAAAGAAATTCAGAGGCAGAGTTCCACATCCGTCAGACCATTTTAGACAAAAAGGTACCCTTCATCTTCCAATGATTCCGACACCTGCAAAAAAAAAAATCGTTGCAGGTTCCCAGGGTGCAATGCCAACTCAACAAAAATAAAGTGTTCTGCATGTAATGTTTATCTCTGTCTATTAGAAAATAGAAATTGTTTTAAATTATATCATGAACTTTAAAAACAGAAGTAGTTTCAAACTATTTTCAAGTGTCTCAATTATTTATACTAAAGGTGTGTTACAGGTTAATTTGGAGAGTAAATATGACAGTCCTTCAGCAGATGTCCGTTCGTTGATTGTTAATATTTAGAAATATGTTTTGTATTTTGACATACTGTATGTTTTGTAATTGTTTATATCATATCTTCTCTTCAAAATATAGCTGTAATGAGAAAATAAACTAGTATTATTGTTGTAAAAATCCAGAAATATTAGTCTACAGAAAATACAAATTTGGTTCTCCTTTGATCCCAATGTCGCCTATAGGATACACAGCATTCCGGGTACTAGGTAACAAAAAAATTTTTTTTCTATTTTTGCCCTTAATCTTGGATGTAAATGAGGCTAAATCTTGATTTTCAAAAAAATCTAAGATCGGAAAACTTTCTCAGGACTGAGGAGGATAACTTTTTGCCTATTAATGTTGGTAGAGAAATTTCTTGTACCGAAGTCACACAGATGTTATTTGCTTCTGATTTATAGACAATCACGCATGGGAGTTCACTTGTTACTAGGCGCCCGAAATCTCCTTGTATCAAAATAAGACGTGTAAAACACCGGTGTATGACGGGTTGCCTATCTATTAAGAGCACGTAATACTCTTGCAACTCCTTTAAATGGAACTAGGGAAAACCCGGCAGACGTTCTTTCCCCTCCCATCACCGTTTCTCACTGTCTCTCCCTCCCTCACCCTGTCCCTGTCAGTCTCTGTGTCTGTGTCTGTGTCTCTGTCTCTGCTACACTATGTCCCTCTCATTCACATATACTTGCAGATTCTGCACGTCTCTGAGCATGTGAGGTAATATCGAGAAGCGCTGTACCAGCAAAAATGTAACAGAACGTTGAGGAAGAGTTCATTCTGTAGATTTCGGTGTGAAAAAACGTTTCTTTCAAAATACTGACTCAAACATTTTCAGTTTTTAAGGCCCTAGAACGCATCGTTTATGAGTTATTTAACAATATAGATTCAAAATGCTGCCAAGTGTGTTGCAGGTTGCATTTGACGTGAACATGAAGTGGATATGAAGTGAAAATGTTGTGAATATGTAGCGCCATGTTGTGGAGTTACACCAGAATTTACAACTCATAAACCTTCTCAGTGAAAAACACGTAGAGGTGCCAACTTTCGTGGAGATCAATCCAACGGTGTTGGAGTTTTGCTTTTATATTTGTACATACCAGCATCCTGTTATATAACCCATCACCTTCCTCTAGGAAAATACTGTCATCAATGACTCCGCCAAATGCCTTTCAAGGTTATTACATGTATTCTGTGACATGCAATGTAGCTGAGGGAAGTGGACAATGATTTACTATGAAAGTAGAGGGCGAGTTTGCGAACGAGGATCACTATAAAGTTTTATTTCATCGGTCGCCCAAGGATCGGTAGAAGCCAACATCTCTAACTTCTACCACCTCCACCTCGACAATTTCTACTCACCCCTTCCCACCTTCCCCCGTGCGCCTTCAAATATCGTCGTTAGCTCCTATTTAAATTCGCAACCATAAAATGCTATGTTTTAATCGGAGCACAAACTGACAAAAATGAATATTTAGCGACCTAAGCAGAACGATAACTTTCGCTACTCGCACCTCACTAATTTCTAGACCCGCACTCTTGCCAGCCCCGTTAAGTCACCTCCATCACTGTTTCCATCGTTCAAAACTATGCAAAACGGCAGCCAATTGAACAATTATTTACGAATAATATATCTTCCCAACACCAATACCTGCACCTACATCAAATACAACTCACATGCATATTCCTCCTCCTTCTTCGTGAGTTTTACTGCTAGCGCACATCGTTCCAGATGTTTTCTACGCTCACATTGTCAGGAAGCCTTTGCGAAGACAGTCACCACCGTTCCGGTTACCAACTTGGGAAACTACTCAAATCAACAACCTACATTTTACTTATTAGTGTGAGCGCACGAAACGTAAGAAGCAAATAACTATAGAATCAAAACAGAACTAAAGTCATCATTCGCACTCTTGTCAAATCCCATTCTCACATGCAAATTCTCCCTCCGCCCTCCCTCCACCCACATCGCTAATGTTCCCCCATCCCGTTACGCCCACATTCCCACCCACCCCAGCCTTTGCGAAGTTGCTTGTCAAATTCCATTCCCACATGCAAATCCTTCCTCCGCCCTCCCTCCTCCCACATCGCTAATGTTCTCCCATCCCGTTACGCGCACATTCCCACCCACCCCAGCCTTTGCGAAGTTGCTTGTCAAATCCCATTCTCACATGCAAATTCTCCCTCCGCCCTCCCTCCACCCACATCGCTAATGTTCCCCCATCCCGTTACGCCCACATTCCCACCCACCCCAGCCTTTGCGAAGTTGCTTGTCAAATCCCATTCCCACATGCAAATCTTCCCTCCTCCCACATCGCTAATGTTCCCCCATCCCGTTACGCCCACATTCCCACCCACCCCAGCCTTTGCGAAGTTGCTTGTCAAATTCCATTCCCACATGCAAATCCTTCCTCCGCCCTCCCTCCTCCCACATCGCTAATGTTCTCCCATCCCGTTACGCGCACATTCCCACCCACCCCAGCCTTTGCGAAGTTGCTTGTCAAATCCCATTCTCACATGCAAATTCTCCCTCCGCCCTCCCTCCACCCACATCGCTAATGTTCTCCCATCCCGTTACGCGCACATTCCCACCCACCCCAGCCTTTGCGAAGTTGCTTGTCAAATCCCATTCCCACATGCAAATCTTCCCTCCTCCCACATCGCTAATGTTCCCCCATCCCGTTACGCCCACATTCCCACCCACCCCAGCCTTTGCGAAGTTGCTTGTCAAATTCCATTCCCACATGCAAATCCTTCCTCCGCCCTCCCTCCTCCCACATCGCTAATGTTCTCCCATCCCGTTACGCGCACATTCCCACCCACCCCAGCCTTTGCGAAGTTGCTTGTCAAATCCCATTCTCACATGCAAATTCTCCCTCCGCCCCTCCCTCCACCCACATCGCTAATGTTCCCCCATCCCGTTACGCCCACATTCCCACCCAACGCAGCCTTTGCGAAGTTGCTTGTCAAATTCCATTCCCACATGCAAATCCTTCCTCCGCCCTCCCTCCTCCCACATCGCTAATGTTCTCCCATCCCGTTACGCCCACATTCCCACCCACCCCAGCCTTTGCGAAGTTGCTTGTCAAATCCCATTCCCACATGCAAATCTTCCCTCCTCCCACATTGCTAATGTTCCCCCATCCCGTTACGCGCACATTCCCACCCACCCCAGGCTTTGCGAAGCTGCCTTCGTCGCCGTCGTTGCCACTGCTGGCAACTATTCAAAGCGGCGCAACGGTGGCGGCGGAGGCAATGAGGTGGGGGGGGGGGCGGCGGCGGTCTTCCAGTCGATCGCGCATTGGGCCGCGTGCGCACGTGGACGCGCTTGGGAATCGCGGTGCGCAGCGCTGCCCACGCCGCGCCGCCGCCGGCCGCCGCCGCCGCCGCCGCCGCCGCCGCGAGCGCCGCCGCGCAGTGCCTCCGGCGGGCGCTGGCAACCAGCCATCGCAGCCAGCAACGCTTCGCGAGAAGTGCGAGTTGCGGAAATAACCCGTTCCCCTTGGAATGTAATGCGCGTTATTTGCTCTTTCAATGTACGGTCGATCAAGTAACTAGTACATATTCTAACCGGGTATGAATGGATTTTTATTTATATTTTTTTATATCAATAAAAATCCATAATGATATCAATTTTTATTCTTGATATTTTTCCAATGTATGTTGCTGTTTTCTTCTGGCATTATACGTGCTCTGAGACCTAGTTCAAGTACGCTGTTTATACTCCAATGGTGGAAGGATAGTCAGTTATCATACTTTCAGTTCACTTCCATCTTGTATTATTGATAATTCCTTCAAACACCATTTCCCCTGATCCATCGTCAATAATGGGCTTGTATTTTTCTACCACCTGAGAGGCTTACATACGGTAAATGTGTATATGAAATTGCTTTTCAAATTGAAGCAGGCGTTTGTGACGAAATTGCAATAGTTTTTTGGACTGACGTAGAAGTCTATGTTGCTTGAGTAAGAAATGTTACTTTACACGATCGCAATGCTCTGACACGTGGGCGCTAAAGACTGCTAAAGCAATACGTATTACCCAATGCGTGGCATGCACTGCATGGTAAATTCCCTGCCTATTAGGTCATTTCATTTCTGGTTTGAAAATTAATCTGCTTTTTGAAGACGGACGCTATTGATAACTTCGGGTCGTACATTTAGAAATACGTCTGGTTGGTGTATTGTATAAAATATTGACTTCAGTTACCTGTATCGTATCTAAAGCTTTCTCCTTAGGCTCTTTTTGAAGGTAGCCTAGAGCCATCCATCACTTAAGCAAAATGAACTTTGATGCATTCTATAAGAACTTCTGGCTATTTTCAAATGTGTTTGGTAGGCCCTGTAATTTCTTGGGCAATTACGCCCGGCTGGGAGTGGTGGTTAATTACAAACGCGAGAGTAGTTCTGGAACTTCAAGAAGCTGGAGCGGCGGCCCCGCGCAGTGACCCCTCGATGATTACCACGAGATCGAGTCTCAAATAGCCGCAGACCGCATCCCGGAAATTCCGTGCCAAGTGGTGTGTGCGGCCGACAAGTGGCTGCAAAGAAAATTCCCTCGGGCGCCGCACAATGCCTCCAGGCAGGCGTCGCGCGTCGCCTCGTCGGTCGCGACGCTCGCTCTCCTCGGGAGCTCTCCCATCCGTCAGTGTATCGAATGCGTTTCCCCCTCGCCCGGCAGGGAGCTGAAGGAGAAGAAGAGTTGGAGACGGCACGGCCCGCGCATCACGGGGGCCTATCGACGCGCGCGGCGGACAATGGGGCGGAGACAGCCACCGGCGCTCTCCTCGCCCCCCTCCCCGCCCACGCTCCGCCCCCGCCCCCCGCCTCTCCCCATCTCTCCCCGCCTCTCCCCATCTCCCCCGACTCTCCCCATCTCTCCCCCGCCTCTCCCCATCTCCCCCCGCCTCTCCCCATCTCCCCCCGCCTCTCCCCATCTCCCCCCGCCTCTCCCCATCTCCCCGCCTCTCTCCATCTCCCTACCACGCCCCGCCACGCCACCTTCCACCCCTTCCGGCAGCCGCGTTGTCCGCCGCAGAGATGCGGTCGAGCTCCTTCGCGCACCAAGCGCCAAAACGCGACTCGCCGAACTGGGGAGGAGGAAGGAAATGTTGGCGGCTGGGTTGATATGAATGGCGGAGGAGGTAAGGGTGGCGGTGATGTCGAAGGTGGAAATGGTTGAAGTAATTGTGAAGGAGACTACGATGATGGCGAAGGAAAATGTCGGAGGTGTGGAGGCGAGTGAGACTGTGGAAATGGAGTTGATGGTAGTAAGAGATAGCGGGGTGGTAAAGTAATAGACAATTGTAGTGGTAAAGAAAAAGGTAGTAACTGTAGTGGTAAAATAATAGGTAACTGCAGTGGTAAAGTACTAGCTAACTGCAATGGTAAAGCACTAGGTAACTGCAGAGGTAAAGTACTAGGTAACTGCAGTGATAAAGTATTAAGTATCTGCAATGGTAAAGTAATAGACATCTGCAGTGGTAAAATAATAGGTAAATGTAGTAAAATACGAAGGAGCTATGGTGGTAAAGGAAGGAGTAATGAAGATGGTACGGGAAGACGAGGAGACAGTAAGATATATACAGAAAAGGAACGTGGAACGGGTGACAACAAACGGAGTTGGCGACAGTTCCAGTGGCTGCGGCGTTAGAGCGATCGGAGCGTCGGGGGGGGGGGGGGGACTTGTTGGCAACAGAACGAAAAGGTGCGAGCACAGAAGCTGCGGCGGTGATCGCGATGGAATCCGTGATCGTGCGGAGCTTGAGGGGCGGTGGCAACGGCAGGACGGCAACGGCCGACAGGACGCCGACGCTCCCGATGGAGCGGGGGTGGGGGCCTATCGATTTCCTCCGATTCCCTCCCCCCGGTGCGGTCGACGGCTGAATGCTATGACGTGACCTCGGTAAAACAGCCGTCTCCACGGAAGACTGCGGCTGAGATGCCAATAAATGGTGCTTGTGCGGAAAAGTTCGCGTTGTTTTTTTTCTCACGTGTTTGTTCAATATTTCTTATTCGCTTGGAAATCACAGCTCTGGAAGATGATCGTGTTACAGTCCTCAGTATTTTTCTCGCAAAAGATGTATAGTGTGCTGATATCTAATACCAAATTATCTGAAACAGGATCGCGCATTGAAGCAGAAATAGAATGATAAAATAATAAAACTTTTAAAAAAATTAATGTTTACATATTATACAGGAGGTTTCTTAAGTTTTTGTTTCGAATACAGATAAATTATTCTCTCAGACTTGTAAAAATATTTTGATAAAATTCATAAAATTGGCAGTAATTTCTTTCTTCTATAGATTAGAGAGATTTTTGAAGCTATTATTTATATTTTTAGATCAATACTACACATCCCATGGAATTTGCTATTAGTAACATTTTGTAGACCTAATTACATGAATAAAATTTGAAAGACATAAAGAAAAGATTGGGTGATTGAAAATGTTAAATCTCTTGCATTGCATTTCCTTTGAAAATTTTATTACAATAAAACTGTTGGACAAGAGAAAAAACTTTTAATTTTGTGAAGATTATTTTACACTTTCTGATAACTTCTATGAATGCTACGAACACTACACCAAAGAAAAATTCTCCCCGTAGTGAGGTGTTGAACGTTCACTAGCGCAGCGAGGCGGCAGTCGTAAAACCCAGAAGCAAATGTCGGATAATGCAAATGTTAAGGCATTAAAAACTTGAAGAACACGCCATTCCCACCGTCGTAAAAACAACGTTTTCACTGATACGAAGACGGCAATGACGCAGATTCACGATAAAAAAAGAAGTGAAAACGTCTCATCGGAAAAATTATGCTGCTTTCGACGCCAGTTGACGTGCAGGAAAGTGTCTGTCGTGAACGTAAAAATATAATTCGTAATAAAGCCATTAGAGATGTGTATGAAACGAGACTCCAATTTGTGTACGTCTCTACGTCTTTTGCTCATTTACAGAAGATACAATACCTTTTGCTGTATCTTCTGTTTAATGACATTAAACTCCATCTGAGGCGTATTGCTTTCCGTTTGAGACTCAGTTAAAATTCAGGGAAAAGAGAAACACCGTAGTAATTATATTTAACAACGTTGATGCAGGAACATATTTTTTTGTCTGCATGGAAACCTCTTAGAGTGAAATATCCATAAGCAGGCAATAAAGCATGCATGTTTTAGATTTAGATATTTGAAAAAATTTAAGTATTCTTAAAGGATTGTCTTGAGAGCAACCTCACAATAATGAAAGGCCTTGATGGACATGTCATTAACATTGTAAGGACAAATCGCTCAAAACTGGACAACTGGTTGTCAATAAATACATTGTCAGATATTTTAAATAATTATCAGTGAAAATCATAAGGTAAGTAGAAAGGACTTCATGAATATGCATTTTGACATTTGATTCAACACTGCTTTTAAATTTAATATTATAATAAATTGTTTACAATAAAGTTAATGTGACTTAAAATATAATTCTCTTTCAAAAAATAATGAGATTATTTAAACTATATGGCAATAGTTTTTAATAAATATCGACGTTTCCTTCTATAAACTTGCAATTACTTGCAAACCAGCGAATTTTTGCAGAAAAATTCATATTATAGGACACTGGCAACGAAGAAGTGGATATTATTAAAAATAATTTTATATAAAATTATTTTTTTTATTAAATTTTGTTGTTAGCTAATGTAAAAGACATTTAAGAAATGGTGCAAGTCTTTTAATTTTCGTTGAAAAATCTGATTGTTCGAAAATTACAAAAATTCCCAAAATTCCATTCCCAATTCTTCTTCGGCGTCTTCCTACAACCAAAGTATTAAAGATAGAATTTTTTCTCTCAATAAAATCTGTTCCTTAGAGATATAGTTTAAAATAAAGTCATGTACAATTTTTCGAAAATTTGAATATTTTTCACGTAATTTTGCGTGAAATATACGTAATTTTTAATTTTGGTTAAACAGTTTTTTCTCCAAAACGACTCCGTCGTTTCTGATTAAATTTTGGTTGTTGGATAGTCTGAAGGGTGTTTAAGAGAATGATACAGGACTAAGTTGGTTGAAAACCCACATTTTTCGAAATTGAAAAAAATTTGTTCGGCGTCTTCCTACAGCTACAATTATGAATATATATACTTATTTTCCTTAATGAAATGTGTTCTCCAGATCTTGAAATAAGGTTACAATAATTTTTTTGAAAATATGAGTATTTTTATGTAATTTGGCTATGATGTGGCCCGCTCCGAATTTACTGTGCTTCGTGAACATAAGTTCAGAGGTGTTTGGAAGCTATTGCTATTGATATTGCTATTCTTATGAAAAAAAGTAGATTGAAGTAAGGTAATAAATTTAACTTAGAACTAACAAATTACTTCTTTACATCAAGAAAATTTCATCGCTGATTTCTGTAAGTATGTCTCATTTCTGAAAGTTAGAAATGACTACTGTTCCTGGTTATTGAAATACACGCAGATATCCACTTTACGCGCGTAGTTTGAATTAGTTGGATTTGTATTATATTAGCATTATTTCTAATACTTTACAAGAAAGAAGAATTGAAAAAATTGAGTACCATTTTTACGAAAATTGTAATTGTATATTACTACATATGCTGACTTGGGGGAAAATGTAGCGATGTATATCTCAAAAGTTCGTAGTGGAACGGCAACAATATAAGACAATGAAATGTGAAGTTCTTTTGAATTCTTCTCTTTATTGAATGTTTCCTTCAGACGTCATAGATCACTTGAAGTACGGGGGAGAAGAAAGTTTTTATGCTTAATATTATCTTTTTCGTGGCAAAAGTGGCCGTTAGGTTCCCTATATACAGTAATACGCTGTTGTAGAAATTATGAAAGCTGTTTTTGTCAAATATTTAATTTATTGCTGTGTAATACAAAAGTATTTTATTTGTTCTTCTTGAGAAGTGCTTGCTACTTTTTGAAAAACTATTTGTGTGGTTTTGTTCAGTAGCAATTTTGATGATGGTCCACTGGTACATTCTGTTTTGTAATATGTGTATATATTACTCTCTACTAAACAACAGTTTTTTAAATTTTTAATAGATAAACTTCATTTTATTGCATTTAATAGTAGATGATTTTATGATAATTCCTAAATGCGTTATACTAAAATATGACGATGTAAAAAATACACATATTTAAACGTTTTAAATTCCGAATCATCAGTGGAGATGGTTTTTTGATAAGCTGTATCCATTATTCCCGTAATCACGTACGTTATACCACTTGCATTCTAATAAAACAATTGTTTCTTCATTAAACAAATCAGATTACAATTAGAAAATAATTAAATATTTGGTTTCCAGATAAGTAGAGTAAATTAAACGAACGAACCCTGAGTGTACACTGTCACTTCAGTACTCGATTAAAATTCGAACCACGTAAAAGCCAACAGGTAAAACTGGAACAAATCCGAGGCGTGTGAGGAAAACTTCAATAAACAGCTAACCACGGAATTCGCAAATACGAACGGCCAAATTGAACGTGCCCCAAGCGTGTATGAACCTCTTTAAACTTGTATTATATTTTTAGAATATCAACATTATTTCACTAGAAATGAATGTGACCAAATAACTTTTGGGGAAGAAAATTACGAACCAGATACATTTCTTCGTTGTTCACCCGTTCTCTGTTCCTTGACGACCTTCAACCCCTACTGTCAAACCCGTCAACCCAAGCGATGCCCTCTGGATGACGTTCGCCGCCCCTGTCAGTGCCTTTATTACAGCAAATACTATTTCTCAAAATCACCAATTTTCAATCAACATCACCAGTCTTATGTGCTAGCAATGACAGTTTATGTAAAACTTGTGCGGTGACTCGAAACTTCTGCCGTATGCCGTTTGTTTTAAAATAGGCACCAAAAAGGCAACAAAAACAGGAGAAAAATAGGAGGATTAAAGCACAAATATATTTCACTGCAGTTGCACGGAAAATTAATTAATATCAAAAACAATATAAAAAGCCGGCAGAATGAAGATGCACCATACGCCCGACAGATATATAGGTCTTAATGGTGCACATTTTGCATCAACTTAGTGCATCTGTGCATGCGCAGAAGATCAATAGTACTTCACGTTCGAGGGTGAAAAATCTCTCTAATGATCGGCCTACACTGCGCACTTCCCAGAAGAACATCTGGCATGGAAATACATCCACGTCGAAAGTCGGGATCTTTACTTTACCCTCTGCCATACGAGTACTATGATTACGTCGCAAGTCTGTGCTCAGTGTTCACCTAAGCACCAAACCGCTCACCCAAGAGCCCAGAGCCCACCGCTTTGTGTGTGCGTGTGCGTGTGTGTGTGTGTGTGTGTGTGTGTGTGTGTGTGTGTATGTGAAATGCGATCTGAAGCCACAAAGCAAACTTTTCGGCTCTAAAACTTTAATGAGATGTGTAACCCAAATCAAAGCTTCAGTCTACACAAAAAATAGAGATTCCTTACCAATCGATAATTAATGTGATTAATAGAACTGAAAATGATTTAAACGTGAATTTGAAACCAAAACTAGAAAGAAAAATACACACTTTTTAAAGAAAAAAGGATATAAAAGAAAAATTTAGTCTAAAAGGGCATTTACGTCGTAAAAGAACAAAAAAGGCAAAGAAAAATTTGTCAGAACGCTTAGTTTTCCGTATTTCATATACATATATTAATTGGCTTTAAATATTTCCATTAGAATAAAATAGTCAGTTTCTTAAACATCATATGTCTTGTAATAACTAACATGGAAGTGAATAACGTTCTTACAATCATGCTTTACGTTCGCACATTGACACCTTTTGTGGCACGGCAGGTTATGAACGCTTATGTTTTCCAGTCAGAAAGGATTTCCTGACTTTTGCTGCAGAAAATATTTCGAGCAGTAAAAAACTTCCTACAAGCGTGTCGACAAAACAAGACCAATCACGACTTTGACCCGCAAATGCTCTAGCAACAGCTGCTCATATTTTTTTCCTTAGAGATGGGAAAGCTCGCCCGTCTGCTATGCTTGACCACAATCGAAAGAGAAGTCTGAGCTGCGAGCAAGCGCAAAAAAAGATATGCTGCGAGCGCACTAGCATTCCAACGAGTGTTTTAATGCCAACGTATTCGGAAAATTCGTAGGTGCTTGATTGTTTATAAAGTAACAACAACTCTCTCCCACACGTCTTTCTACAGACAAGTTATTTTAATGCAAAATAAACCGAAGTTCTGAATTCTACAGCTTTACTTGCCCTCAATTCCTGCTACCATTCTACCTACCCTTGTATTCAAGAAGCTTCTTACTAGATAACAAACTACTAGCTCTTTTTTGTTTGTTTGTTTTTTGGCCAAAGCCATATCTGTTTACAGTCAAAGTCGTTATAGTTTACCTTCACAAAGGGGACTGATATTTTAAGTTCCCTTTTGCTTGTGGTCTTTAGTATAAAAATCTAGGCTATTTTGAACTAGTGGTGCTACAGAATGGCACAGACTTTCCCGTATCAATTTTCTATTTCCTTGGGTCTTCGCTAGCTATTCCGAATTGCCACATACTCTTTCTTGCCAGCTACCATCCATCACCGCCAAAAGTACATTTTTGTCATTTTCTTAATTTATTCGGTTTCCTCTTGGTAGAACGAAAATATTAATTTTAGAATATTAAGGAACACACGAACCTAGCCCTAAATGGCAATTTTATTTTAAAAATTATGTGCTGTTTTAAAGAAAATTGCGTTTTAGCGCTACTCACACGGCGAAATTTGAAGCCCATTTTCAAGAAAATTTTGAGTTTTCAAAATTCTTTATTTGAAGTTATTTGAAGCACTTACACTCACAAATATAATAATGTTTACAAATTGCTGATAATGTGAATATTAAAGATGTGAGAGATCTTTCAAAAAATTACATATGTGTAATTTTTGAAAAAACAAAAAAAAATTCTCAAAATAAACTTTACGTCGTATTAAAGAGTGCAATTAGCACTATCCGTTCGAAAAGTTTGAAGAAAAAGTTTTAGCCATTTATGAGAAAATGGCGTTTGAGCGATTCTGAAAATGCGGAAAATTGAGCTAGTTTTCACAAAAACGGTTGTGTTTTCGATAAACTTTGCTTGACATTATTTAAAGCACATGTACTTATAAATATAATAATGTGAAAAAATCGCCGCTAGTGTAAATATTAACGACGTGAGAGACAAGTCAAAAAAATTACATTTTGCAATTTTGAAAAAACAAAAGAATAGAGCAATATGGCGTTTATGTCATCTCATAGGGTACATTTAGCACTAACCCTACCCAAAGTTTAAAGAAAAAAATTGGAGCCATTTTTGAGAAAATCTAGTTTTTGTATTTTTTTAAAATAGCACATATTGCACGCGAAATTGCGAATATTGCGCGAAAACTACTAAAATTTTCAGAACAACGTACATGACCTTAAACAAAGAACTCACTTTGGAGAGCACATTTTATTTGAAGGAAAAATCTCTATTTTCAATTTTGTAGTTGAGAAAGACGCCGAAAAAAATTAAAACTTTCACAATTTTCGAAAATTCAGAGTAAATCGTGAAAATCGGACCAATGCCATGTTAATAAGTGTATTTTACTCTATTTACATAAGAAATTTAAAGAAAAAATTTGGAGCCGTTTTTGAGAAAATTTTGAATAGTCCGGAGGCTACACGTAAAGTACCCCCCAAATTTTGAAGAATCTTTTTCAAAATCTCAAAGCTTTGACTAGAATCAGATCGACCGGGAAATATCCATTTTGGAAGAAATCGTACGAATGGTTAGGCGCTAGCAGTGTTCACGAGACGGACAGACAGACCGGACGTTTTCCTTTTAATTGGTTTTCCGATATCAAGAATCCACAAAAGAGGGTTTCTGGCTACACCACGTGTTAGGGGATATTTTTTCTTAATTTAGCAACAGGTTGTATCCACTTTTTCGTTATCATGGCCCGGCAATGAAAAATTTTTTCCGCCGAAAATTCGCAATTTTTTCGCACAGCATTACATAACTTTCCCTATACTACGTATATCACTCCGTGTATACGTACGTATATGGGAAAGTAAAAATGGGTTGTACAGTATTGACAATTCTCACTGCAGTCGGAATGTCAAATGAGAAAGAACTTAGAAAAAGATTGCAACTTTTGGCACTAATTTTAATTTTCATTCTTTCAATATTTTCATTTTTTCTTTAACAATTACACAGATGTTCGTATTGCTTATTTGTTACTCAAACCGTCAGTGAAGATATTTGGTACTGGACTGTCTATTTTATTTCTCACACACGTGTTACATCACACAATCAAAACTTTTTAATCTGAAATTTTAATTTTTGACTGAAACCGAAGTAAAGCATAAGCTATTTTCAGGCGAGAAGCATTAACTTTTTTGGAAATTTAATGTGCACTCACGGATATTTGAAGTAATGTAAATTTTAACCTTAAAACTACCAAATAAAAAGTGTACAGAATAAAAATAATTAGCAACATAACATAATTAATTGTTAAATTATTTCAATGAATATATGGTAATAGGATAAACTCTATTGCTTAACTACAAAAATGCATCTGATACCGCAGTAGGTCGTGATAATTTTCTTCAACCGGCGATGGTAACGACTCATTTTCCAACGGTTTTAGCATGCTAGTCAATACATACAACGGGGAAAACATTAAGCACACGAGTATGCTGAACAAAACACGTTATTGCCAGGTGCACGTGGCTGGCAATTTAACTATGGACGCAAGCTGGCGGTTCATACGCTAACTAGTGGCTTTCCAAGTTTTCTCACAGGTGTTCTTCGTAGTAATTTGCTATTTGCAATTGCCTTCATTTGAAAAGGTGAGACACGACTTACTATTTGCATCTGACTAAGAGCTTAACTTATACTTGATGGAAATGGCCGAGGAAATGTACGCTCTGCTATATAGACTTTCCCTCCACAATTCATTCACGTTTCTACACCGCAAGAATAAACTGAGATAATATCTTAGTTACAGACCCAGTGAATTGACTCCAATAGCAATAACGTTGGGAAGTATTAGTTCCCAAGCATGACGAGGGTTACTTCAACCTTGCGACTGAGCTGTGAATGGTAAAGAAAATTCCTCCTAAACTCAATCATCACCAAAATTATTAATTCTTGGTTCACAATAATCAGTAATAACAACGTGCATCAACTTCCCGATGCTCAACGTCAGATGTCAAAAACGTCCACATGGAGTGAATTATACCGAGTAAAGAGTTTTTTAATAACGATTATGAATCGGAATCACTGCCATGCATAAAGGCCCGCGACCATGTGCATCCCAAGTGAAAGCGCTGGAAATGATGAAATGCGCATAATTTCATGTTTAGGTTTTGTCACATCTAATTACTTTTGACCTTTCGTCTAAAATAATGTAATATGCTGCGACCGTTATAAATGACTGGCACAACGTAAATGAAGATAATACGATTTGTCACGGAGTCTAAGTTTGTATGTAGCCGTCGTAACTCCGAATCAGTTCAACACAGTTTTATAAAACGTAACGGTATTAATCTCCTAATGTCTGTGGATGATACAGGTAATATATCATTGACATTAAAAGTTTTAAAGTTCATAGAGAAAAGTTTTTCTCTATGAACTTTAAAACTTTTAAAGTCAATGACAGATTAACCATTATTTAAATAGTTATTGTAAATAATAACTAATGTTTCAGTGAGCGACATAAACATTTGTTATTATAACAATTAAATGGAACTGTCTGATAATCAGAGGTTGGCAGCATTATGTACTATAAACACTTACCCTTCCGAGAACTATTCAAGGAAGTAATTTTAAAAACGCAGCATAATAAAGTTTAAAAATTCATTCAATGACTCATCGGACCGACAAGCGTTGTTTAGAGTTATAAACAAACCAAAAACTTATTCTATATCAAAATAGAGTCAAAAGCACATTTCAATTTCCAATACATTTAATGAGTAATAATTGTCAGAAATACAAAAGAATTCCCGTTGTGAATTTTAAAAGTACTCATCATTTATAATCGTGCTTTAGTATGTTAGATAATATTGTACTAACATAAAGTTAAATAAGAAGAATTTTTAATTTAAAAAGCGAAACTTCAATCTCATACCAATTGAAAAATATCTTGCCAATCTATATGAAAATATTGCAAAACCTTGTTGTGCATCTGTCGCAAAAAGATAAAAATGGTTGAAACTGCAATGTGTATTCTTCAAAGAAAATAAATCATCACTATAAAATATTTCTCAAATTTTACGTACAGAGTCAGTCTGTTGTTTGTTTGTTTTGGTATGATGCCTTTTATTACGAAAGGTTAAACGTACGATGAAAAGCTTTCGATGTCGGATGCGAACGTTTTGACGAAGTGCGTCACTCCCCTTACCCAAGTTCAATGTTCAATGCGTCGACTTTTGGAAGCCGGAAACATCACAACGCCCTGTCGTTTAGGAAGAAAAATCATTTGCGAAATGTGCATCCTAGAGGAGTTGAAAGCCTCGACATCTGAATTTACAAAGAAATCTCGCGCGCAATGATCAGAAGACGCGGAAAAAAAGAAAATTCCCCGAATAAAGAAATGAGAAATGACTTGACGGTCCCTACTGAAGACGGCTGGAAGTCAGATTGTGATGTTATTTCCTTTTTGATTTTGCTATGCTGTGAAAATCAGAATAAAGGCGAAACCAATGTTGAAGAAAAGCTACTAAAATCTGAACATTTTAATTGAAGATTGTTTTTAAATTTAAGCGATTCAGCAAACATTAAACTCTGTTGTGCCCTAACTAATTTTCATTAAAAGCAATAAAAATAGTTGTTAAGGAGCATTAGTAATTGGGATACATAGAAAACATAAAATTATAAAGACTGGGAATAATTATTTACTTCTCACAATTCTCATTGCAAATAAAATACTCAATTTTAACTGAAAAGAAAGTACATTCATACTAATAAGCCAAAGTATACTTTAGTATATTTCAAACTGTTAAGAATGTTTTATTTGAGTATTTGTTTTAACGTGCCAAGAATACGAATAATCAAGAATTATTCCAAATGAAAACAATTTATCTGATAAAACGTTTACACGACCCAAACAAGCCCCATATTCAGGTTGTCATGAATCATCCAGAAATAGTAACATTGGAAGAATGACATTGAAATCACGTAGTAATTGACAGACAGATCCGCCGTTAGATTTGAAAGCAAAATGTCATATCATCAGATAGGGAAAATTGACATGACAGCTACCGCGTTCGTTATTGTCTTAAATCACCTTGATAGAACTTGAGCGCAATGCATTGCGGATAAGGACCAGGTCTCAATGAATAATGAATGTAAAGCTTCAAGTAAATGCATGGGAGCGTAAGACGTTGTTTGCGAGCATATTTGGAGGAATAAACGTTGAACAAGATTATTACAAGGAAGGTAGAGAAGCCATACCGCAAAAACGACCTGATTTATGAAAGAAATGTGTGTCGTAAGATGACTCGTGACAAATTCCGATACTACATCAAAAACATTTTCCCCCATTTTCTTATGTTACAGTAAAAGGTAGATATTTAAATAAACGCTAATGAAGTACTATATGAGGAATTATCGTAAATAATAACTTTCTCTATAACTGAAATAATATTAAACTATACATTTAAATTTTCATCGATTTTCATTTATTTCTGGGAGATTCCAATTACCGATTTGGTTGAGAGCTAATCGCATTTTTATTACTCCATATTTCTATGGGAAGTTACTCGGGTCTAGTGCCTCACCTTCCGCTTCTTTATTATTAGCTCTCAAGCTATTTTGTAGAGGCAAATTTCATTATTGACAATTTCATACGTGTCAATGTCGTGCATGAATCATCAAATAATCTCTTGGAGGCAAACAAGTAAAGGCGGGTACTGACCGTATTACCGGCACAGAAGCTATGGGACAACAGCGCAATGGTATACGTAAGCTTACCGCGGCTCGAGTCTATGACTTCTTGGCTGTCCGGGTGACGCCGCGTCGTTGGCTGAGGCAGACGTTTCACCTGATAGTCACTGCCCTGAGGAAGCCTGCGACATGACACACGAAACGTCGGCCTCTCAGCCAACGACGCAGTTTCACCCGGAGAGCCAAGACGTCAACAGCGCAATGGCTTATTCTGGAGATCCCACTCACTCACGCAAACAATCCGCTTCTATTGAAAATGCATTATTCATTTTCTGACCCTGGAGTGGGTCATGGTCAGGGTGATAGCGTTCCGTGGTGCGATCCCGGGTTCGATTACCCGTAGAGGCACGAATAAAATTGTAGCTTTCCATTACAGTCGTTTCGTATATAAATAGCTGTGTGACGAAAGAAAAGCTCATGCAGGCCAAGTACACTAGATACAGTGAAGGAAATTCGTTGTACTCGTCAAATGTCTCCCGTATCTCCCTCAGGTGTGGATAATAAAATAAAAATCAGGGCCCAGGCCAGGGATACCGCAACCTGGCAAAAGTCTGATGATATGACCGTACGATTCCAAATTCAAACATTCATTTTCTATTTTCTAAGTAAATGGCGGAACGTGTCAAAGTTAATTCAATTTTTACATTTCCTGACGTAAAAGTATGAAGTAATAATAGTTATTTACAAAATAATTATCGTAAAGCATCTTATTACAATAAGAGATTAAAGAATCATCAAAAAAACTTTATTGAGTGATAATCAATCGAGTTACGTAGTAACATGTTAGAATAAGAATTTCGTACAACGTTTAATCCAGTCTGTAAAAATTACAATGGACTATAATTTTAGTTTAAATTTGTCTATTCCTTCTGTGAAATGTGATACTCTTTGTTGGCATATACTACGAGTATTATGGTTTTTTATTAATATTTTATGATATATTTATCATTTATTTTGCACGTGATACTTCACAGTAGTTTGCGTACGATGTACCTTAAAATTTAAGGTTCTCGGAACCTATGTTGCTTAATGTTATTGCTATTTCGAATAATATTTCACGCGTCTTACACTGTGATTACCACTGCTATTGGCAATGGTTTATTATAATACTTATGTGAACACTTTTCCTTTTCATTACGAAACTGATAATTATTGCCATGCATTATTAGAACTATTGTGCTCTAATAACTTTTATTACGAAAATAATCTCCTCTATGTCAAGTTTGATTCAGGTAACCGAAATGGTTAAGCGAAATATCAAACCAATTTGTACGCGGTCTAAGGGAAAGGATCAGATGAGTTGAGGCGAGTCGCGATTAGAGTAGAGAGCCAATGCAACCGAAAATCGGGAAGCGAAGAGAGCGAGCGCCAACAGGTGAGAGAGGCCGACACAGGAGCAACAAGTCAGCGCTCGGTCGCAAGCGTCGACGCCGGCACGGGCCGCCATGGCCTTCCAAGTTCCCACACGCGAGGCTGCTTCACTTCAATTTAAAAAGAGTGAATTTTGACGTACGATCGTCTAGACGCGATAATACATCGGGAGCTTCAATATAAAAAATTAAGTCGTAACAAAGCTCCCGATTGGATAACCATGTTCTAGATTATCTTACGTCGAACGTTATTATTTAAATCAGAGAATAGATCGCGCTTTAATGCCGTTGTGATCTCAGCAGTCATTGTGATTCTGCTGCCTTGCAAAATCTCCTTTTTCTACCCACCAACAATTTGTTGCAAGCGTAATGAGTACACACCACGTGAAAATTACTATGCAGGGTTGTAGGGTGATAAGACTGTATTTGCATTTTTTGTGAGACGTGCACAGAATGTATGAATATCCATGGAATGAATGTTTCAACATTGAATAATTGTATTTTAACGAACTGAAGAGAAGTATTTATGCTGATATTTTCGAAGTGCGTTTATTTACGTTTTGGTAGCTGAGATGGTAATATTTTTTATGCAAGCATAATAAGAAAAATGTATGCTACTGATTTCTATACATTTACTGACAAGGAACTTACGATAAATCCTTTGATAGAAAAAGATACATCTTACTATAAAAATATTTTTCAAACAAACATTATTTAGATTTCACTAAACGGAATAGTTCTAGATATCGTGAAACTCTTTGAAATATTTGCTGAGACCCTTTCTCTATAGTTTTATACAAAGTAGCGAAGAGTTATGTTAAAAATTGATTTGAGGGAGGCGATCTTTATAATTAGTAGTGTCGGTACATCTACGTATTGAATCAAATCAATAATAAAAATACAGTACTGCTGACTGTATACATGAGGCGTATGAAATCCTACAAAAAAAACAAGTGCGAAAAATTTACAATAACATACTTGTATTCAATAAAGGGTGTACTCAAAGTACGATTTTTCCTTCGCGGGTCAAAAAGTACGTTATCTTATTTCCCATTTCTCGTTCCACCAAACGTTTATTATTTGTAAGTTTCAATTTACTTCTTACAATTAATCATTTTCGTTTACTTTACATCGGCCCTCCCTCCGACTTAACCACAGGCATATAGCAGCTTGAGTGGAATTAACTTATAAGTTATCGTTTTTGTTAATACCATGAACTCTTTGTCTCGATATCGTTTTCTGTACAGTATTTTTCTTCCCCAACGATTTTTTTTAACCCCATCGTAAGTCAATTCCACGTGAAAATCTGTTCTCGAAAATCATTTCAGCAAAAGCCTTCGAAAAATTGGTCTTAGCGACCAAAGGTGGCCAATAAAAATGAACTGT